>MVJL01003539.1:0-271623 GCA_002156465.1 Macrocentrus cingulum
TTTTTTTTTTGGGGGGGGGGGGGGGGGGACAGGCGGGCAGAAAGTATCAAAGAGCTTTCGTGGAGATGGAACTACATCTATCGGTTTTTTTTCTTCCTAACTGATGCAACTGTAAGAATACTTGAAATTCCATCACGCGCCCAACGTTAAATTGGCTTGATTCACCTGCACCACGTGAAATATTCCCTTATATGCGAGTAGCATGGCAGTGAAAGCGATCAAACTGAATGAATTAAGCCGAAAGTTTGGCGCGCGACAGAGACAAAAAGAAACAGGCAATTTCGAGAAAATCTACCACACACGCCTCGTTGAAATTTGTGATTCCAGTACTATGAACCCGCTCACTTGGCGGCTAGGCAGACAATAGTTGCGCCGTTGTCGAGAGGAGTGGCCGACGCCCATATTTTAAGTCAGACACAGGAGCGTCGGGAACAAGTAGTAGCGGCGAATGGCCTACCACTATACCATCCTCTCAGCCTTTCTCTCGAGAGTTAACTGTTGGGACAAATTTATCGAATTATCAAACTAGAATATGCCGGCAGCGTTTAATCTACCGCTCGGACTATTTTCGATGTAATCTCAGCGAGAGAGCAGTAGACCTCGAATCCCAACATTTCGTGAAATCACGCAGACAATCAAAAAGGTAAAAAAAAAAAAGTGAGTAAATCTTTGGTTTGGAAGATCCAGATTTACTGCTGAGTTTTCTTCGCAGAAATACCCTCATTACCAGTCTTTACATAGTTTAGACAGCCTCAAGGCACTCTATCCTTTTTATATAAATAAAGAATCAAGTTATATACATATAACGCCCGTACATTAATCAAAACGGATTTATTTAAGTCTATCGTATGTGTTGTTTCTTTGTTCAAAGCTTAGATTCAATTTTTTAAGTACTTCCTAATGAACTAATTTACGTAATTTATCGAAAGTGCGTCAATTCGGACTCTGTGATAAAGGCCTGTGTATTTTTTTCAAACTTTACGGATTAATTTCTTCACTCACAGACGACAAATCTGTTTAAAATGTTACTGATTGATCAAAGGCATAATTCGGAACTGTTGCAAAAATTTTTATCGATTTCTGATTAGTTGACAGTCACTCCAGTAACAACCTTAAATGGAATTTAGATTGAAAACAAAAGGAAAAAATATTTGTTGATGTTTATACTGTCGGTTACGTGCAGAACACTTAATGCTTTTTTATAAATTATTAAAATCATTTTTAAAGACATCTAACTACACAAATATTACTAGCTATGCATTCCGGATATCTCCAAGGCCAAAAGCCTTAAATTCTGGCCACTGAGCCAATATCCAACATTATATATTTTTTTCCTGATAATTAAAAATTCTCTATCGTTTTTTTTTGCTTGATGATAAAAAAAAAGTTACAAGCACAAAAGTTCACTGCAGCTAACGATTTTATATAAAAAACTATATTGAGAAGCTATGATAAACTAATTTAATGTTAGTAAAAAATTATTACTAAGTAAAAACAGGGAAAATATAATCAATATACAAACAAAAAAGTTGTTCTATGCCCTTAGAATCCTATAATCACAGACATGAGATTTTTTTCCCTCATATTCTCTTGACTCAATGTGATCCTACAGCGCGAGGGTGGTCGTTAGTAAAGTCAAGAGAAACTTATCGTCTTTTTATAGATGATAAAAACTGAATAATATATTTATACAATTTTACTTCTTATAAAATGATGTGATCTTAAAATTTTCTATTGTTTTAATACAATGAAATTGAAGTACTATAATGTATACTGTGTTATTGAAAACTTTGGAAATGTGGTCATTGAAAATTCATGCATTTGCAAAGGCATGTTCAGCAGAAATATAGCATAGTAAAATCGAATTTTCATTACAAGTTATATACCTAAGTAAATAAAAATATCTTGAAATATATATACGTCATGTGCGCTGTAGGTATTTTCTAGAAATTGAAGAACAACTTTAATCAATGTTCAAGTATATTTTCAATATACATTATACATGTTATATATCTTGAGGAATGAATTTACTTGATGAAATTGTGGGTGGCTATCGATTCTCAAGCGTTATATACAGTGTTCTTGAAAAAATTCTTTCTTAACGATAGTTCTACTTCAAGTTAAAATTGTTGAAGCGTTTGGCAAAGTTTCACCACAGTGCATAAAAACATTACCACAAATAAGATTAGTTGGAAGTTAGGCCAAAGTTATTTCTTATTCGATAAAACATCCATCTTACTTTAGAATCACTCACAGTTTCCAACTCCTCCTCGCCATTATGAAGTGATCCTACAGGCAATTATAAGAAGTATATTGGCAAAGAAATATATATTAAATTTGATAAAGCTGTCACAACAATTATGGCAATATCATTCGATAAACGCAATAAGTTTGTTTCAATTTGATTATTGACTAAAGATTCTTATCATTACGCCTTCCCCGGGGTATAGTCCTGTTGTACTAGATGGAGAAAAGTCTGGAGAACCTCGCTGGATAGAGTTACAGTCCAAATCTTGTCGTATCTGATCGCAAAAAAATAAGCGAGACAAAAAAAATGATGAGAAATGAATTTATCCGCGAACTTGTATTCTTTAAGATTTTTTTCTGGAGTCTTGTGGGCCTTCTCCAACGTGTGAACCTGCTCTACTACATCAAGAGTAGTCTGGAGAACCTTAGGTAATAGGACTACAGTCCGATTTACCCGCAGAAATATAAGCGAGACAAAAAAATGACGAGAAATTGACGTACAGCAAAGTTGGATTTTTCAAGATTTTTATCCGGACTTTGCCTAGACAAGCTCTAGTTACCGAATTCTATTAAATTCATTTAATATTAACAAATGACGACATAATAATTGTTATAAATTAAATAAAACGCTATCCGTATGAGTAGGTATTTTATTTCCGGCGAGAGCGATTTTTAGCAATTTTTTTCCTGTCACTAATGTGTCAATCATTCTTTAAATAAAAAATAATAAAAAATTCTTTGAGGATTCAACGCAAATTAATAAAGCCTACATTTATTTGTGATTTAAGCTGAAATATAACATTAATAAATTTTAGAGATAAATTTTAAAGATTGTAGCAATAAAAAAATTGCGATTTAACGATTGAAAAATTATTATATCAATATTTGGGGATAAATAATACATTTTATCAACAAAATAAACAGATGAAAACAATAAATATAGGTGGAAAATTTATTGAGCACCTGTCTAGCTCATCCAAAATTGGAATTGCTTTGCAGGATGCATAATTTCGCCGAGAACTTGCAAGTCACGATTGTTACTGGGTGGCTCGTCAACCGCACACTGTGAGAACAATGTCCGTGACAGAAATCTGACAGGAGTAATAGCGACACAAGTACATAAACGTCACGTTGATATGCGCACTCATGCAAGAACGCAGCTTCAAAAGATTACAAGCAACGTTACACACTGATGTTCGCAAAATAGAGAGGTCTAGAAAGGCGAAGAGAACTCGATGGACGTCGAGCGTCACAGACGACGGCTTTAGTGTCAGTTGCAAGACATAAATGTCTCGAGCAGATGGCCTGATTTTCCGCTACGTTACCCTATGAGAAAAATAATACCAAATGCACAGTCTACTTAGACTGCAGATCTAGCGATAAAGTGTATACCTAGTAGTCTGTGTTACGGGGTTATATCCAGTTGCAAGGCCGAAAAAAGACATTTTTTTGAAAAGGTATTTGATTTTTAAGAAACAAAGAGCATTGGTTTTTATAATCGCAATGTTTGAGTTTACAATGACACTAATTATTTGTAAAAATATTGATTTGGTGTGCTCCTGCAGACGATCTGAGCATATTCTGTGATCACCATATTTCTAATGAGATATAGGAATTAATCAAAAGAATGTTCAAAATTTTTTCGCTAAAATGACAACTATCTAAACACGAAATTTGGATTTTCGACAGAAAATTTCGTTAAAAATTGTTTTAAAAAATAGAAATAATTTAAGGGGAGTCTTATTCTTTAGATTAATTCCCGAGGAATATATATAAAAAGGTTGTGTTGAAATTTCAGATTGATCGGTTCAGCCGTTTTTGAGAAATCGTTTCCACTTATTGAGTAATACAATGTTTTTTTTATTCTGTGAAGATTAAATTAAAAATATAAATTCCATTCAACAATTATTTCAATTATAAATTCGATATGATTTCGCGATAAAATTCATCTTGAATAAACAAAAATTAAAAACATAAATTAGCAAAAAAACAGAGAGTGTTACATCATTACTCCTAAACCGTTGAAAAAAAAAAAAAAATTCCCTGCAATTTTTCACGGTAACTCAATTGTAATTAAAAAAAAAATGAAATTAAAAAAGCTGATGTAATTACAAAACAGTTGCCAAATGATAAAAAAAACCTTTGTTTTTTTTTTTAATAAAAATGAAATTTTCACTAACAAACTTCCACTAAAATATTTAATTCAATAAGTAAAAATTTTACATCATTGAAAAAATAACCAACAAAATAAAATAAATATAATTATTAATTGAAAAAATATTTTCAACATTGAATTATTATTTTAAATTAAACTATAAAAGAATACACATTAAGTATTATATAGTTTTTATCATTTATCTTGGCTTTTCTTGGCTAAAACATGAGCCTTACTTGGTGTACATTTCATTTCAGCCTAGTTGCAGTGAAGAAAAGTGCATTAATAAGTTTATTATTAGAGTAGAAACTCGGAGATGGAAACTAAAAGCAAAATAGTGTTGGCAAGAGACTAACAAGCAATTGGTTCGCAAAGGGGCTGACAAAATATATACATAGATAAACTAACAAAATAAATGTTTCAACTTTGAAACTACATACTTATAATTACTAAAAGATACTTTCAAGTAGATTATTATTCAAAAATTAAATTTTTACATTTAAATCATAAAAAATAAAACAAAAAACGCTAAAATCCAAGCCTAATCTCATAACAGATAAATGCCAACAGATGCTAAGCTATTCTGCATCATCAATCACACATGATTTATTCCATCTTAACTTTCAAAACAATTTCCAGACACCCCTCAAACAACTCTGAACAAAAACTAAAAAAAAAAAAAAACAAACAAACAATAATAATAAACAATCTAATAATAATTCTACGAGCTTTCGATGGTGAAACTTTTGTAGAATAATTAGCCCAGTTATGCACCATTGTTTTGACACAACGAAACTTTGAGCAAAGTCGTGAGAAAATATATATAGCGACACATCTTGGCAGGGGGTTAAAGTAAACACGTCACTGGAATACAGAATTTAAGAATATATCTTATCCACGCAGTAACTTTTGCGTATCAAGCGTATCTAACATTTCCTCACAAAGATCCTTTGTTTTTCATCAGATAACAAGGTTACATCTCAAAGACCTGATGATGACATTTACATCTAACATTCGCGACCGCCGCAATGGCTATGAATCAGTACAGTACATAAATGAAACTCGATCCACTCCTCTGATGGTCTCCCTAAATTTTATCTATAGTTTATTCCCTACTTGACACGGTTTTTGCCCTATCTGTCACTTGGAATTGTCTGTGCGACCCGGTCATCCATTGTCACGTGTATCCTAACATAAATTTCAGGACGTTCACTATTGTTAAGATAAAAAATAGTATATTGTGTGGCAAGGCGGCAATTTTTTACCAGCCGGTTCAACAGTGAAAAACAACCACGGAAGAATGCCACGGTACTGACTATAGGAACGGGATAGAATAATATTCAGTTAATATTACAACCGTGATAAAATGTTATAGTGACTGAGCTGGTTCGGTTCTAGAACCTACGTACTACCAAAGGTGAGAATCAGATGACTACACATTTTGAAAGATGATTCGGTCGCTCAAAAGACAGTTTCTAACGTCAAAGCTAGAAATTTCTATAGGCCACTATTCATGCATAGACTATTTCATCTATTGTCCTTGAATGTAATACGTATACGAGTTTGCAATTGAGCTTGAAAATCACTTTGATGTGTACATAATGATGTAGCAGTGAGTGATGAGCCGTTTAATCGTTGGAAATGCGCTAATCTGAAGTTTTCAAGAGGATAACTGATAAATTATCGAGTTTGTGACTGTGAAATATAAGCAATTTTTTCATTCCATAAAAAATTAGATGATGTAAAATATGTTTTAATTGTCATTACACGATAAATCACACATTTGCAATGGTATGACACTGCTTCAAAGACTGTGTGAGATGACATATCATAATAAATCACGTGTGCAAGTCTTTAGAGTAACCTCAAAATGTCGAGAGTGTGACAGTTTTGCTGACAAAGCAAAAGCCATCCTCTCTGATGTGATGACATACACAATAGCTGCCAAATGTAGAGACAAAATCCGTTTTTCTTTTGTGGGTTAAAGCCACTTTTTTAGAGATAGAGAGTAATTGATTTGATCCGCGAAATTTTTTTTTATTTCATCATGAGATAAACTTGAACTACATGATTAATATGACGCACACGAGTATATATCTTGAAAGGTAAAATGTCTCGTAAAGTAATACAAGTGCCCTTTTTGCACTGAAATAATTGGATGCTGGCTATATCGGATTTCAATTATGTACAGCTAGGCAATTTCAGTCCCGAGTATCCACTTCTCACGCAGCCACTTCAATCATTCCACGAACACCTGTACATAACCAACGGGAATGTGCTCAATCTAGAATCCACTAGGATATTTTTCGATTGTAACAGAAAAGCAAGAGAAAAATAGTCGGAAAATACATGTACCTTCAACCTTCTATTGTTATATACTGGTTTGAAATTGTATTAAAAGTTTAAATTGAATAATTTTAAAAGTATCCCGTGCTATATTGTAAAAGAAAACAATATTATGCTGTAAAATCGATTCGAAATAAGACCTTTTTGAAAAAAAAATTTACACAAAATATTTGAATGATGAGTTTTTGTAATGTTTTTTCAATTTTTTACTAATAACTCATTAACCAAGCGAAATAATGAAAAATATTATTCTACTTAAATTATTATAAATTTTATTTTCTACAAAAAATATAGAATAAATTTTTTTGAAATTTTAATTTGTTTTCGAGATATTTTGGAAAATAAAAATTTTTTAAAATCATTTATATCTAAAAATCTATAAAAGATAAAAAAAAAAGTCTAATAAACATTTTTTGCAGACAATTTAATTTATAATTATTTAACTCTCATAATATTTTTCGTTATTTTACTTATTTACCGAGTTACCGTCAAAAAACCGAAAAAATCATAAAAATTACGAGATCTCCATGAGATATACCTTTTTAAAAATTAAAAAAAAAAAATTTTTTATCTGAACCAAATGTTTCAATGCTCATTTTATTAAAAAAATATTATTACTATATTATTTTTAATAGATATCTTAATAGGTTTATTATAGTAATGCAATATTAGTTGAAAAAACAATGAAAATAAATTACAGCGTGATATCAAGAATAAAACAAAAAATTCTAGATTTATGAAATGATACAGTCAGAGGGTATATTTGATAAGAAACAACTGTGAACTTGGACAGAATAATTAATCTTTAAAGTTTGAGAAATATATAATTTTCTTGAATTTCATTGCGTATGTCTTAAATTTTCCTAACAATTTCCAATCTAACAATAAATAAAAAACTAATATCAAGTACAAAAAAAAATCCAATTCAATTCTTTAATTAATTCAATTAATTATGACCCTCCACACGGCATTTAAACATTGATCCAGACTAGAAAATGCCATGAAAAATTGTTGTACTTAGCAGAAAAAGTCAACAAAATGACTCTGCAAGCATTTACAACCGTCGTTGTCATAAAGGAAATTACATTTTCCCTCAATCTTCATTGCTTCCTCTAGAAAAAAAAAAAAAAGGGTCAATTGTCGCAAATAACTCGATTAGTCCACAGTGGTCACAGTGGCAGAAGACACAAGACCACGCCCTAGTTGCTACGACGCTCATTCTCTCTCTCCCTTCGTTGGTTAGACCACATTCCACGGAAATTTAAACCTCCCCTCTGAATGTACTCAAGGGATACCTCACACAGACTGCCCTGTGCTGCACGAGAGCACGACGAAAAAAAAAAAAATCAGCGAGAATATAATTCGAATGCTGATGGTGCTAATTTACATTGCAAGGTCTTTGGCTTTTAGTTAGGTGATACAACCTCCTCGCACACGTCACTTAGCGCTAGGAAATAAATCGTGGAAGCACTTTAGCGAAAAATCCATTCATTGCACCATTCGTTTATTTTTCAAAGTCTCTATACCCGCACATATGCGCGCACATCCGAGTATAGCATGCACAACTACTGTGTATACCTACTCCAACTCGATAAATTCGTCTAGAAAGTTTGGAATTTCCAGGCACCCGCACACACACAAAGTATAGCGCATGTACTGGCCATAAATATCTGAGTAATTTACAAGGTGTTCGCGGTCATCGAATAGGAAAGTAATTGCAGTTCATTCGAATGTTTTCACGTGAATTCGTCGTCGACAATTTAAAGTCAAAGTTTCATTGTCTATGCTTGCAAGGTCGTTGATATAAAGAAAAAAGGTTCGAACATAAATTTTTTTCCTTCGACGCCGACGACGAAAAAAAAAATCGCTGACATTTGAAATACAGACGCACACTTAAATTCATCCTGCGTATGACTATAGGGATATAATACCGACACAGAGCGAATCTCTAAAGATCCGTGGATTATTTCACGCGGTAGATAGATGGATCGTCGCGCGAGATCCGGAAAAGAACACGTACTGGCTCAAAACATAATTTTTCTCGCCCAACGGCACGGAGTATAGCGAACGCACGCGGGGGCAGAGGAAGATTCGCGACGGTAAGTGAGGGATCATCCGGACATTTTTCATACTAAGCTTTTACTCCTTCCGGACTCGTCTCGTTCCACTCACCATCGCTCTCTGCCACCCTTGCTGATGCTATACGTACCCCTACATTCTATTTGCGGCTGCATTTACCACCCTTCCATATTACGTCTCGCGAGAGAGGCCATATCTGCTCACCACTGGCGCACCACCTCGTAGCCGAAATTGCGCGGAACGGTGTTACGAGCGGCGCACGGTGGTTAGCTATACCCTAAGATCCTCTGTATGACCTGAAGAAACGTGTCGTGAATGTCGCAAAAATTCTCACATATTTTGTGACCGCTAACTCCAGCACTTGTCGGCAATACATATGCACATGCATATATATACCATGAATAAATCTATTTACCGTGTGTAATCGTCCTAAAGAAGTAATTGTACGCTCTCTGCAGACCCAAGTCGTATTAATATGCTCGTGATTGACTGCCAGAGGATTCTATTCATTTCAATTGCGGCGAATAAAATTTTTATGAAAAGAAAAAATTATTTTATAAATGCGATAAAAATGATTGTTTTTTCAATCGATTATTTTGCATGAAACTTTCCAATTTTCAATCGATTAAAATACGGGAAGAAAATGTATATATTCGATCTCTAATGTTCTCAATTTTAAAAGTTCACTTCAAGAATCGAAAAAAGTATATAATATTAAAAAATTTAAATTATATTTAAATACATAATAGAGAAAGATAGGCTATTTGCATAAGGGGTGTGCAAAATCCATAAAAATAGTAATATAAAAAATGTTTAACTAACTGTACACCTTGACACGTCTGCATTGATCAAAAGCCGAGGAAGAACTGGCGACGTGATCGACAGTATTGATTTTTTCACAGCCTGTTATCGTATCAGTACACGTCAGAGATATCAGAGCAATTATCGATAAAGCCGAGCTCACTGGAATTTCCCCACGAAAACTGTCAGTTTTGCCCGGGTTTTCGGTCACTGCGGACGTTTCGAGGAGTGTGGTGAGTAAAAATTTTTGAATATTGCCATGTTGCTAATTTTTGTATAACATTAAAACATAATTCTAAGTAACATTCAAGTGAAATAACGTCATTTATATCGAAAAGGACGACGTTTGCATCGGAAATTCATGCGTTTTGCACCGAAAAAGTACGAGATTTTCACCGCAAGACGTCGATTTCGTCGTATAATTAGGCGGCTTACACTGGAATTTTTACATTTTTATATCGCTATTTGATGAATTTATTTAAATAATCATCCAACTAACGAATAATTTGCAAAAATAGCAATGTATAAAATCTTTTATTCACTGCATGGTTTGACACTCATCGAAAGTCCGGCAAGAACAAACAAAAAAAAATATTTGCAATAATTAGTTCACAATTCATTGAGTACCATACGATTTTAACTATTGAAATATTATAGTGAATATAGACTAGGCGAGTATATTACTTCGCATAAGGGTTGCGCAATAAAAAAAGATTAAAATCCTCAACTTCAACAAATAAATCATAAGTAATGACAATTTAAATCGAAATTTTCCAACTGAAACCTCAGATATTTTCCACCTAAATGCACTTTTCATCCATCAGTTAATACAGTGAATATTGCCAGTTGACGTATGAAACTTCGTGCCGAGAGAGTGCTCATTGCTATTCTGGAACTATATAGTCTGGCTTGAAAATACAGACTGCACTGAAATTAAGAGGATTCCAAAGTAACATGTAGTATACGGTCAATTATCAACTAGTACACTCTAGAAACTTGATTTTGTGAATAGACAGAAAATAAATGATTCGAAACTGTACTTATATAGCTTGAAACAAGTTGACAGATAGGATTTCCTGCGGTTTTCATTGCAATAAAGTGCAATCGTGATTTCGCAGCACGTATAGGTCAAAGATAATTACAGGAAATCAACGTTTACTCGTGTGGCCGCTTTTACCCACACAAATGTCAGATATTTCAAATAGAAATTCCAAGGCCCTTTACTACATCCTCGCCCCTACAGCAACCAATCATTCAAAAGCGCAAGCATTTCATGACCACTCAATTTTCCCCTTCAAGTGAATGCTTGTTAGATGTCATCATTTATATCAAGAGAATGATTATACATCAAAGGAACCATCTACATATATATTCCTACGTCATTCCTCCAATTTAGGTAGTTGATAATGGTCCATTGAGAAACTTCAAAGGATTTAACATCATAATTTTGTATGACATTGAGTTTTGATCGTCATTCTAAAGCTTCATTTTACTTTCTACGTCCTCTCTGAACGCAAGGATTACTTAAACACCCACTATAAGAAATATAAAATTTTTTTTCAAAGGCAGATATAAGTAATAGTCATCCACCCGCCGTTGCTTATTTTGTAGCCCTCGAAAATTCATGACAATCCTTAGCCCATTGTGTACATTTTGCGTGATACTAGGAAAAAAAATATGCCACCAACTCATCCCTTTTATTGTACCCAACGATAAATCAGTTGGAAAGTGTCACAACCCTCTTTACGAAGAATGAAATCTCCCACTTGCGTTTCTTCTTTTCTTTTTTTTTTCACCTTCTTTATACTCTCCCCGCACCACCTTTCTTTTTATCTTCTCGCGTATGTGTGTGTGTGTGTGTTTTTTTTTTCCCCAAAGATTTTTGTCACGCACTTATAAGATAAAAAAATCTCTTTTCTTAAATTTTTATGCCACTCTGTCAACAAACTCCCTTGAGGTGAAAAAGAGAATTTTTTTTTCCTCTGCGATTGATTCAATTTTCCAGTTCTACACATTAATTCCAAGTTCATGTTTCATTCTTTTTTTTTTTGTGTAACGTATAACTAACTATTGCAAATGTATATTATTAACCAGATAAAAAATACAATTTTTATACCTGAGGTCACAGAGATTTTTTTGTTTTCATGCTTTTCTCCCATTAATGTTCATCCACCTTTTGTCCCAACACAATAACGTCGTTTAAACGCGCTTCCGGAAGAATACTAATCCGTTATAAAGGAAAAAAATTAATCAACAGTCTGATGAAGTAATTTTTATCATGAATAACTAATTTGACAGGTAAAACGAGACAATGAGACGAGACTCATGCTCTAACTCAACAAGATTGTGCTACTCTATATTCATTTGAGTAAGTGTCATTGGGCGCTCGCAGCTGGACTAGCACACATATACACTTCTCATAACGCCGCGACCTCTAATTTTGTAGAAGGTTCGCCCTGAGTGTAATTGCGGTTGGACTGAAGCGACGTGAATTGGCGGTGCTGTCTAGAATTAGTTACTGTCGTGTGACATTCCATGCATTGTTCAGAGTATGCAATCGCTTCTACCGGATGTTTCAAGAGTTTGAAATAGTATCTATTCTTGATTTCAATGTGACATAATCTAATTAAATTCACGACAGATTCAATTGCCACGCAGTCTCAAGAAATATCCACACGCTTGACCTGTGTCAGTTCTATTATGGCATATTATATGATTTTCAAATAAGATAAAAACAATCAATCTACGTGAAAATAATCTCATTATATCGCTTAATAGATTCAGGAACAAACAAAACACGACATTGTTGAAAAAAAAAAAAACTATATAGAAGGGATATTAAAGCAAATAATGAAAGAGCAAATTTCCGTGTAAACTCACTTGCTTTGAGCGGCCGAATATCAATGTCCTAAAGCTATTCATTTGACGGCATTACCTTCTTCATTTTATGAAGACATTCAAAGATATTTGTTCAACATTTCTCTAGTTACAAATACTTGCACTGAAAATTCCTTTCCTCTAGACATACCCACATACTGTATTATAGAACCTTACAATTTAAATTCCTAGAATTTTCCATTAACCATAAGACTCATTATTTTATTTTACTCTAAAAACCTTTAAAATTAGTTTACAAAGTATGAAAAGACGAGATTTTGTTAATTTAATTGAGAAAAATTGAGGAAAAATTTTTTTTTTTAGTTAGAAAAATAGCCTGGAATTGAAATATAAATATATTGGATTAAACAGTGTGCTGAAGCAGCAGAGAAAAAACCTAAAAACTGAGCTAATTGTCACTTTGTAGATTTTCGTCGCGCCTAGAATTGTCCACATTGTCATTCTTACCCTGTCGCGTGACTTGTTTTGCTGACCAAAGCATGGAACAGAAACGTGTAAAGGAGCTTGTGGTGTTGAATGACAAGGATTCCAGCGACCATTTAAAAGGGGTTAGAAACTCATCCCCACGACAAAACTTATTCCAACCATCGCAGCTATTTCCTCGAGCTTGTCTCTGCCACTTGGAACGTTTCTAATGAGATATATCTACGTTCTGCACATCCCTCCGGTTATTGCCAATCAGATTTAGGGTTATTTCCAGAGTCTGAATAATAATTTAGTCTGATGAAATTAACTCTCTACTACTAACAGCCTCGAGGTTTAAGATTTTTACTTCATTATTCTATTCTGGGTCTTTATTTTTTAAACGTATTTCACGAGAGAACTCACGTAAATTTTTAGAAAAAAGCAAAAGCAATTAAAATTCTCATTATCAAAAATCACCCTTAACGTGGCAGATCGATTTTTTTATCCTCCAACGGTGTAGAAACTACACTTATGTCAAAATGTCCCGGTGCTACTCATATTGTGAGTAAGTTTCAACCCTTATTTCCAGGACGATTTTTATGCAAATATTCTCTCAGTGCAGTGTAGAAAAAAATATAAATAGTGTTTTATTATGATTATTCACTGATTTATTTATAAATCGAAAATTTTCGACGGGTATCCCGTAGCGATAAAAAAAAACGGATAAACTGAAAGCGGGGAAAAGTCGAAATAATAAATCTTGAGATAGCACTCTAAAACAGCGGACACTAGGGGTTTGTCTGGAGTTAAAGATGAGAACGGTTGAGTGATATACGTATACGTGGGTCTGTTGTAACTCCATAATGTACCCAGTTCACGTTGACGTTATCTTTATCGCTCAGATATGTACATCACTATCGTCAGGAGAGTGTAAAATTTACGAGCATTTTGAGCAAACTGAAAGCTTTCCGCACGAGGCACTCAACCTCAGAGCGCGTCCGCCTGAATCTTGATAGGCTGATGCTTGGCAGAGGTTAAAAAATTTTGTTACAATCAAACAAACAGTATATAGAAGTAGAAATTAAGTTATAAAGATTTCTTTTTATTTTTGTATTTTTTTTTTTTTTCATTGGAATTATCATGAGAAATGCGCGCACGTTTTATTATCGCGTTTTGGATATTATTTCTCATTGGAAAATGCGACAGAGATCACTTATATCTTGGTCCTACGTGTCCTATTACCAATTACACACCCGTCCAGACGACGTGAGTGGCGGTTACAGTTACGCAGGTTACCTCCTGCTCACACGCCAGTCGCGCCCCACTTTCTCACCCTCCCTCTGATTCTTCCACTCACATTACTGTCAGCCACGTCTGACTAATATTAGCCCCCGTGTGGATATCATCGCTCTCGAGATAAATTACGTTTAACCACATGGGGAATAATCTTAAGTGATTCACACAACGCTTGTCATCGGAGAACTCGTGCGTCACGCCATGTTGCCACGTAGTAAAGTTTGTATCACTGATTAGACCACTTACATTTTAGTTACAAATATTAATATTTATATTCATAAAATACACATTTTCACATTTTTTAAATAATTAAATATTCTATTTAAATTAGTTATTTTTTTTTTTTTTGTAATTAAATTTTCTTTTAACTTTTACGAATAATATGATTTTGATTAAAAAAAAAAAAAATTGTAATTCAAAAATATTTATAAAATTGAAATAGATGAAAATTATTTTTACATTTTTTTGTAATCAAATATATTATTGAAATCAATAATTATTCAACATGACATGATAAATTTTTTTACCATTTAATAATCAATGACTTTTTTATTAGCAATAATTATTTCGATAAAAAAAATGAGTAAAATTGAAATATAAAAGAAAAATTAATTAATAGTATGAAAAAAAATATTGAATGGTTATTTTATGGAAAATATTGATTGAAGGCGTGAGAGATTATTGCACACTGCATTTCTTACTTGTAACTTTTTCTTGACCATCACGAAATATATGCATAAAATCGATGGACTAAAATCTTTTTCCAACGAAAATATTAATAGTTGATTTTAAAGAAACTTATCAGATAATTATCTCGATAAAACTTTTCTCAATCGTTTGCTTTTCATTTACCTATAGAAACTATTAAGCAGTAATTTTGAAGATCATAATGAGAAAAAAACTATTATAAGCCCGTTAACATGTTAAGTTTTATGAATACTGTATATATAGAAAAGTTAATATGCATCAAATAGAAAAACTTTTTTATCACTGCAGATTTTTTAACTGATTTTTTTCAACGAAAAGACGATAAAATTAATTTTCTATTTAAACGTGTGAAATAATCACTATATACTTTATTAACTGTTTTTTTTTTACCTCAAGTAAGTCAAAAAATTTTATATTTAAAAAAATTTCTAATTTAAAATATTTTTCAAAGTCGTCAACATTGTTTAAAATTGAAACTTTGAAAAGTTTTCATGATTTCGGATTTTTAAGGTGTCTATATAAAATTTTTATATAAGTTAATTTATACGAACTCTTCTCTTTCAGTAGCAGCGGCCATTCTAGCTTTTCTATACACCATATTGAAATAGTATACTGCCTATATATAATGCATTTCACACTTTATGTCGTCATCTCGTTACGCACTGCCGGGATAATTGGACCCTTAAGGTTTCTACAACCTGGCAGTAGTTCGTTAATCCAACACAATATCTCTGAGGCTCTCAATTCCGAAGATTATACGCAGCCTGTCGATAATAATAATTTAACTCCAAGAGATATTTATCAATACTGTAAAAAATAATACACAAAGACTATAAGAAAATGTTCTTCATAATCAGGAGATGCCAAGTTTATGGAAATGAATAGTGCGAGATAATCGAGTATTTTTAGAGGAAAAATTAGGATTTTGGAATGTTTCAATTTTCAATATCTCTACAAATAATTTTTCTTATCGGAATTTTTGCTTAGATACTTCTATAAAGTCGATAACACTCTTTTTATTGAGCCGAGAATTTTCGAATTCGGTGCAGGATAAGGAAAAAAAATCCTTAGCAATGAATATTTCTCCGTTTTTTGGTAGAAATCAGATTTTTATCCCTATAGGCAATATGTGACATTTTGCTGATTGATTGTTAGAAATTTTCTGGTGCTGTGATTGGTTGATTGCAAAAAAAAAAACAGCTGCAGTAAATTTAGACATTTATTCCCGCATTGTAATTGGTTAATGAACAAAATACATGAAATGCAGTACGTGTATATGTAGTGCATGCTATTTTGTGTATTTCGGACTAAAATTTTAAGTTGTGTCGAGTTCTGAACGGAACTAGATTGTGTTATAGACTCAGGAGAAAATAATAAATTGATGACTACGCCGAGGAGGAGGTCTACGTCACTTTTTATGGTTTTTGCAGTGAACCCATTCAAAGGTTATTTAGATTGTTTTCTGTTTATTTCAGCAAAAAAGTGTAAAATCTCCTCTCAAAAATACAGCTTCGCTGTAAAATATCAACGCCAAGTTCACGCACCTTTACAAAAATATACGAAATCGCTATATTAATTACCAAGTTGGGTATTTATCATTAATTTTGTCAATTAGTAAGGAAATAACTGTGAAAATTCGAGATTTTCAGAGCTATAAATTTGCTTGGCGCGACTCTAACTTCTTAAATTAAACAAAAAGACGCACAAAGCTGGTTTATAACTCGTATTTTATCTTATTTTCACAATTATCCTACTACTCATTAATAAAATTAATGACAATTATCAAACTTGGTCATTAATAAAGTGATTTTACATATTTATAATCAAGAAAAAAAAATTCTTATGCCTCTATATTTTCCTAAAGTCGCGACATCAATCATAAAAACAATTTCAACTAAATAGAAAAAAAAATTCTTCTATCTTCACATTAAATCTTTTAGTAAAACGCTAAAACAGCTCTTAATTTCAAGTTTTTAAATTTTTAGTCAAATAAAAAATTCATTTTCCTAATTCAACAATTTTTTTTAACGTTTGAATTAAGTAATCGATAATTGAAGCTGTAGCTGGCAAACTTTAAAGCACTCTCCATCGAACCACTTAATCCTCGTACATTCATTAATAAAATGAATAAAAAATTCACCTCTATCCGCGCATCGACAGCTTTTAGGTATAATCTCCACGTTGAACTATTTAAAAAATTATATAATTCAACATTGCTCAAAGTTATTGCTACATAGAATCGAGAGCAGACATAATTTTGTGTGTTTCAAGTGTTCTTACGTGAGTTTTCGTGTAAGTAAGGGGCGGATAAGTAAGAGTGTTTGTTTTAGTCATACGAGTGAGAGAAGCGAGTCACTAGTACTATATATATACATATATATCGACTCTAACCCCGCAGCCAACCCCTCTGATGGTGGAGTATCTCGACCTTCGAGTGGAGCTCGCCCGAGGATTACCAAACCTCCGCCCATCGCCTCCACTGTCATCGAAATACCTTCCAGCTTCCTACTGCACCGAAAGCCTAGAGATCCCTCCAATAAATTTACTATTTCACTTCTCACAGACATAGGGTGTTACATTGACACATATATGTCCCGTTAAATCTGTTTTCTAGCCTTCAATTTCGAAGAATAAAAAGAATAACAAATCCAGCCATGCACTCAACTGCAAAACGGAAACTAAAGTCAATTTTTTTAGAATGAAAACATTTATAAAATTTGATAATCCACTTAAAACCCCTTTTTTATATCTTTAATATGTCATAAAAAATTTATTTTCAACTAGAAAGGCGCTCTTGCGCGCTCTCTGAAATTCAAATTTCAAAAAACTGTATTATCGACTAAATGTAAATGTAATTAATAAAAACTTTAAAAAAAAGTTTTTCGTTTCAAAAATCATGGTTTTGACATCAGCTAATAATATTTAAATATTTCTAACCTTCAAATAATATTACAAGAATCAAAGATAGATTAAAAAAAATTATGGAAAAAAATTCTATTGTTAAAAAATGTTTAATAAAACTATTCTCTCGAAGGTACACAGGGTTTTAATAATTTATTATTTATAGGCTAAAAATGTGCATGTTCGTACTGAATGACAAAATTCATAGAAGAGATGAGATGAGCTTTCTCGACTTGTATTTTTTTTTTCCCACATGTCTAAGATTTATTCGTCGACCCTCAACATGTCTCTTTTCCCTCGAGATCTTCATTATATCTCATTGGGCGGGCTGCACACTCTCAACTTGCTTGGGCACCACTATACCCCTTCAATTGCACGAAACCCAAGTGCCAGTTGTTCTCGAGACAGTGGCGTCTGAAAATGAAAAGAAGCGCGACGACAGTTGCCTATATCAACTACTTCACAGCTCGACATCCTCAAGAAAGCGTCGGCGGTGAGCTTTGCTCTATTTTTCTCGCGCCATTCTCTCTTGCACCTCCCTGAGGATTTATCCTCAGCTTGGGCGGAAGAAACGAGAGACGGCGCATCTTGACCAGATATACAGATAAACAGTATAACACCTGGCAGCGTTCACACACATATATATACGCAGTAGTCGTCACCGGCGACAAACAATGCAATCAGAGAGCCGAGAAAATGATCGTTGAAAAACTTTGCAATGAGACCTTAGACCCCGTGCGCGCACGGTAAGCTCGTTTTATTTTTCCATTTCTTACGCTCTAGGCCATTGTCATACAACTGGAGTATCATTTGCGGTGTATCACTACAATCCATGCGGGAATTGTCTAACTCCTTTTATTTTTTGAATAAACTGTAATTTTCAACTTTAAATTATCTCATTATTTACATATTCTAATAATTTTGAAAGCTTCAATAAACTAAACGAAAAAAATATTTTTTTCATTAAATCAATTTAGATTTAAGTACGTCAATTATTTAAATAAATATTTGATAATTATTCTTTATTATTTTTTTATTAATTAGTTGTTTTCTTTTTAATTTATTTTTTATATTCCGTGTGTGCAGTAAAAAATATCAACTATAATTTACTCAAGCACTTTTTTCTACCTAAAAGTTGTAACACTTGATTTTTTGTTGAAATATTATGTTAGGAAAATAACGACCCAGTAGCCACAACTGGTAGTGAAAAATATATACATAACTCGGCAGTAATCCCTGCGGTAAGCGGATTTTTATATGAAAAACTGTAGTTACAAAAATAGTTGGTATAAAAATAAGAAGAATAACGATGACAGCCTATATAAATAAAAGAATATCTCCTAGTAAAAGATTTATTTTTCATATATCATGTCATATGTTCATGAATGAAAAAATATCCAGCTACTTCCGTGAGTGAAACCTCTAATGACCTAGCGAGCAGGTGTGAAGTTGTTACACACGAAAAAGCAGACTCTCAATTGATATGTTAGATTGTACAAGTGCGATCGGAGTCCTGTGGACTGTGAAGATATTCAAGGACACTCGCTTGCCTATCTCCTTGAACGTGCAGAGTTCTTCGCCCATTTTTCCTACGCGCTGTAGATGCTTTACGCTCAACATAAGAAGGTACGTGTTCACTGAATCTCTCTGGTATCACGTTCGCTCTCGTTCACACTCTTCCGACGAAAGACACGCGCACGTTACCGTCACCCGTGTACCAATCCCGTTGTGTTTATGTGCTCGACGTGCTCGGATAAGGTGGTAGAGCGTATATAACTTGCCGGATATGCTGGATTATATTCTGTACAAATTCTAAAGCATAGACTGTATATAAAATCACGAGAATTGAAAGAGGAAAATTTTTTTTACCGTTCAACGCCGCTTAAAAAAAAAAAAAAGAAAGAAAAAAATATAAATAATCCGTTGAACTATACGTGTTTCGAGAGTAATTCAGAGGGATTTAAAAAAGGAATACTAGATATGAAGCATGTATAGAGGAGAAAAATTGCAGATAATTATGCCGATGAAAATTTAATACTCATATAAGTTTAATGGATAAAGAAAAATTGTGAAAATACACGTTAATCAGCATTGACTATTCGATGGATATATAAAGCTTAATAATTCCTAATTATTTACACATTTCCAGTTGAAAATTTGTCAGGAATTAATATCCTTCAATCAATAAGCTTATAACGTAAATAATTACCCATAATGAATTTCAATAGTAACTGATTCCCGTTGAAATTATTGAATATATCAATGAAATATTGCAGTATTTTTATAATGGTGTTGTAAAATTATGATCCGAGGCATCAATCATTCAAACATTCACGAAATAACAGCTGTTAAATTGTGTGTATTTCAATATACATTATTCGTTCAATATTGAAAACTTTATTAACATTGATTAATAAACCGATGAAAACCCGTCTAGCATAATAAAAACACCCATGGAAATCACATCTGACCATAGCTTGTTGTTTAATATTATTTTAATAAATAATTTCCAACTGATTTCGTTATACGTAAAACATGAGACTTTGATTATATCAAACAAATAAATAGTTAATTACCTCTGATTTATATCAAACAATTATATACGTAGGGGAGATTGGACCCAAATGGAAACACCAAAATTATTAGAATTTATTGTGTTGAAAGTATGAATTATTAAGCCATCAGTTTTCGTACAATAATTTTCAACACTATATCCTCCTATAAAAATTGATGAAAATATAATGAACAGTTATACATTTTTATCGATAAAAAACTTTTGGCTTGTTCTCTGATACCCAGCAGATTGCAGTTGAAACACCCTTCGGTTTTAATTCAAGATTTTCATTAAAAATCTTCTTATTTTCAATAAATTATTCTGTCTATCCGTAAGCACTTGTTTATTAATGAAAACCATTTATAATTGCATTAATAAACTGAAAAATTTAGATTTTAGATCATTTTAATGTTAAAATATATCCAACTCAATTCCATAAGAAAAAAACTTAACAAAATTGAAAAAAATAAATAAATACAATGCAATAGTGGAAAATGTCATAGAGCAAACCATTCAATTTGCCGTGAGTTTGCAAGATCTTATGAGAGATAAATTGTTAGAACCGTAACTAAAGCAACACACAGAAATACTTGGAATTCTACGAGCAGAAAAAACCCGTAACCATGTACAAAACACAATGTCGTCGCACATGTTTAAAAAAGAGAAAAAAGTCACAGGTGTAGAATAAATTACTTGGGCGCCCTCATACACCCCAAGAGTAAATAAATAAAATTTTCCAGTATTCAAGTGAGAGAGAGAGTTAGAAAGCAAAGAAAAGACGCAAGCTCTCGATATACCTATATACAAGAAGACTGTAAGCGATGCAATCGATAAAGACTGTATTCATGAACAAACAGGAGACCTTTGTAACACTACTTCACTCAGAGAGTATAGAGCATAGCTTGCAGAAGCCGTGAAAAGTTGATTGTCTCGGCTGCGTAGGGCCCTTTGGGAACAGCAACAGCAGTGTGTGGCTTCTAGCCAGAGAATCTGACACTATACTCCACTTCATCAGACGTACCGCAGGGTATTAGTCGTCTGTATACCGTTATTTAAATGCTCCCTAATGCTCAAGTAAAGTGGCTACCCCAGGGGTACAATCAGCGACCTTAAAATCACCGAGAACAAGTGCATTCTCTCAATGTCCAACACATGCGAGGGAGAAAACTCAATGGCAATTTATTGCATCCAATGATTTTGCCAATTCATCTAGTATTTATTGGATCAACTTGATTACATCGCGGGTCTGGGGTATAGTGTGAGGTTGAGTAAAGTGCTCTTATCGCTCGGCGTTTTTTCGACCAAGGGATCATGCCTGAGGAGAGAGATTTCTTCTTACACTCAGTCGATAATAGACCTAATTTACTACACTGGCTCGAGTGTGAGAATTTTGTTTCTAATGAAAAAAAAATCTGAGATATTACGTCTCCAATGGCGAAGTGCCGTATCATTTTTTTTCTATGATAATAATCGTAATAATGTGTTTAAAAGGTGCTTAAAAGGATTAAGAGTTTGAAAACATTTAATTGAGATGTAATTAAAAATTTCGCAGTTTTCATGATGTTGTTTTTTTCCTAGCTGATAACTCGGTAGATAAGTTAGATAGCGAAAAATTTTGTTAGATTTAAATGATTTAAGATTTATTTATGTACGAAAAATGTTAAATAAACCCTTTCTCTCTTAGTTTTTTAGATATTATGATTTTTTAAAAATTTTTTTTAAATATAACAAAAACAATGAGTGAAAAAATAAGCACATGATTGATTAATGAAATTATTTTTTTTTACTCGAGAATGAAAAATATAAAAAAAGTTTATTCTAGATATTTATTAAAGAATAGAATTTCCAATTATTTAATCGACTTAAAATTTTCCATTAGTTCGCCTAGTTATGGAATTATCAGTGAAAAATCATAAAATTTTTAATCTATTGAAAAATTTACTGAGAAAAAAATTTCATCTCCATCAAACATCAAAGAGATTTTATCATTAGAACATCTGTGATAATATTGATAATTATAGAGCATGCGTAGAATTTATAAAGAGTGAAATTTTTGGTATTAGTTACTAAAGTAAGAATATAAAAGAAATTAAAAATATCTCTATCCCTTGGAAATAAAAGATGATTTCATATTTCAATGGTCCTGCAAGTACTTCAAGTCACTATTTTACATATTTTAAGCACGCCACAGTAAATCCTTACAACGGGCGGAGGAAGGAGCTTTAAATATGAATAGCCCGTAAGTGGAAATAAAAGGCAGTGCTAGGTATAACGGCCTAGTAGTGCAGCTCGGCGTCGTTGCGCCATATCTGTGGTGGGTGGTGTATAGTTGAAAGTCGGAGAAAATCTTGGTCCACGGTTAGCTCGGCGTGGCGAACGAGTGAACGGTAAAATAAAATCCGGTTGTGGTTCGCCGAGGTGCGCTAGCTATATCCCACCTAGTACTGCGCACCACCACCACCAGCACTATACCACTAGGGAGAAGTAAAAAGAGATGAGAGCACACTTTTGTCAAGTTTCAAATCTGCATGTAAAAGAATAGCTGCTTTCAATTTATTAGCCCCACCCTGTATCTCTCGACTGTAATTTTTCCGAGGTCCTTTCAACCCCCTCAGACAGAATACTAGGGTTCTTTTTCAGGCCAAATATATAGTTCACAGTGTTTAAAAAAAAAAGTTCTCTTTATACTGTCAAATTAATACAAGATGATGAAAACCCACGGGTGAAATCTAATAAATTAATTGAGAATATTACAATTTTAATGATATTCATGAATGATAAATCCGATTTTTTTTAGTCTTATATTGAGAAATCATAGTGTATGATATTTCAAAAGCCCACCATAAAAATTAGCCCAATTCGGATATTTTTAGAGGTCTCTCAAGAATTTTGAAATTCCGAAAAATAGTAAAAATCTGATTGACATATGATAAACATAAATATTTTATAATTGCATCAGATTGATTAAATACTTATCATCATGGTCAATAATATATAATTTGACAAATTATGTCCGTGCAAATGCTATCGTGCCTTATCCCAATCTAGCAATATATAATCAAACGGCAGGGTCGAGGATATTCGGGTAGATTCCACATCGTGTTTCGCCATGTATAGGGTTTGTGATATTGATGGAGTGTAATTTATAGTCAGAAGCGATTGATCTAGCCATAATTTACAGTAAATGACGTCTGATTCCATCACAGTCAACTTAGATAGTCTAGTAGCAAGATAAAATAAATTCAAAGTAAATTCAAAAACTTGTATTTGCAAAAGAAAAAAAAAATCCTCCAGAGGTTTAAACTGAATAATTAACTCTTTTCATTCATCTATAAATTATTTATAATAAATATCGTAGGAAAATATATCGTACATATTAAGCATCATCATTGATTATCACAATGGGAATTACTACCTGTCATGTGTATCAACAATCGATTATTAATTAGTATTAGTAATGTCACTTAATTGAAGACACGTTGCTGGAATCATTGTAATCGTGTCATGGCAATAATACATCAAATTCCGTAATAGTCATTGACATCATCATCATAACTAACAGTATAACCACTGACAATCTCGGTCACGTATTGAGTTCATAACGAAGCCCATTAATATAACAGCACTAGAATGCTCGACTCTTCTAATGGCCCATAAAAAACATTCTATGCCTAATTAAACGTAACGAATAATCGTTAATTATTTATCAAATAAATTTATTACCGTATTAATAATCGTAACATAATATATAAGTGAAAAATATCCCAATTAAAATTCATTTTTTGCTTTTACTATAAATAAAACAAAGGTATATGAAAAAAATAAACGGAAAATTTAAAAACAACTACATTTAGATTAATTTTTCAAAATTTTTCAAGATTTTTGACAAAAATGCGCATGAAAAGGGTCGTTATAAGTGTTTTTACGCTTTTCAAGTAGTATAACCTATGTTGCGTCAGCCAAAATAAGTTATTCCTCGTTTTTTAAGTTTTATTTCATTTAATTTGTGTATACTGCGTGTAAAACTAGATTAAACAATATGTTCTATTGTTTAATGGAAAAAAAATTTTTTTTTGGTAAATTTTGTAAGAGGTCATGAACATGTCAGTTTTCAAGATTTTTTTCGGTTTTTCGCTGATAACTCGGTAATCAAGCGAGATAATGAAAAATATTGCTGAATTTAAATTATTGAAAATTTAAATTTCTACAAAAAATATAGAATAAAATTTTTTGAAATTTCACTTCTTTTTCGAGATATTTTGAAATTGAATTTTTAAAACAACTTTAATATTTCAAAAACTAAGGAAAATTTAAAAAAGTTTATTCAACGTTTTTTCTAGGAAATTTAACGCCAAATAATTTCGTTAAGATAAAATTTTTCATCATCTAGTTTATTTCCCGAGTTATTGCCAAAAAAACCAAAAAAATAGAAGTAAATCACTCGATTTTTAAGGGATATCCTCACAAAATACTATAGTTTTTTTTTTATTGCTCATATATTTATTTTAAGGCATCTGTTAATATATTAAATAAATTTACTGATTGAATATGAATTTGAAAATTAGTTTTGCGACCATAGAAACTAGTGAGAAACTATAAAGTTGGCACATCACACAAAGCACAATTTTGGCTGCCGCCTGAACAAACTTTTAGCTAGATTGCTAAACATCACAACTATATAGCATTGCTTGCCAGAGGATGTACGGCTGCCAACCAACCCGCCATAACAACTCGGAGAAAACGCGCATCTCAAACGTCATCGACTGATACAACCATACACTATTCTATTCTCACTTTGACTATATAAGCCTCAATTATGAGTTTTCTCAAGCTTAAACTCTCTATAACTTGAATTTTCCAACGTTTGATAGAATCAGAGTGTATGGACTACTGTTTCATATATGTATAAATAAAGACACATCCTCTTGCATGAATTTCTCAACATCTGTATACTCAGAAACATGTTCAGTAATTTGGTATGAAAATTGGATGCTTCTGGTGGCCTGGTGCATAAATCTTTTGAGAGTTGAACAAAACACAACAGTAGAGTGAGACGTTAGGTACAGAGCCTAGTGTACAGAGTTCACTCTCTGCATTTTGTGTTTACAAGCGTATCTATTCACAAACGCTGTAACTGCCAACAGCAAACTCTTGTTTATTTATCCATAGTGTGCGCTTGGTTTTCCTTCAAGCTTTATAGAGAATAGCCATCTAGTGAAAATGCAAGTTTCAAATCGATTCAATGAATTCCCCATCCTAACACCGTATACACTTGGTTTCGTATTTTTCACATGTATATTGACACGGAGAATCACAAAAGAATATATAATATTTTATTTATACAGAAGAAACGCAAATATATTATTGATGTGTAACATCTTTCCGCTCGGTGTCTTGTTTTTTTTTTGTAGGCAAGATTTCGTGAATGAAACGGAAGTGCGTTACCGGATACCGGGGAGGCGCGCGCTATTCAATCGGACCAATGACGGCGCATGGGTAGTGATGTACGTAGCGCGGGCGGGTAGAGAATATGTATCAGTGCATATCTTTTTCATTTTTTGAGGTTAGTTTCATTTTGTCAATTTAATTTATATGAATTGCATTACTCGTGTGAATGAAATTAAATCATTGGTTATTTCCCATAACCGAAATCGTTATTTTAGGATATTATGTATGAAATAATGCCGTTGTGTTTATTTACTAAGATACCGTGCAGCGCAGATGTTACACATCTACTGCGACTACTGTAAGACTCGCTCAGTTTTTTTTCTAGGTCAAATCAAAATTTATCATGATTATAACGTGGATTTATAATTTTGAAAAACTATAGTTTTCAGACGCAACCACATTCATGCAAATAAGAGACGCGAAACAGTCGAATATCTTTACAGGAAAAATTAGGATTTTGGAATGTTTCAATTTTCAATATCTCTACAAATAATTTTTCTTATCAGAATTTTTGCTTAGATACTTCTATAAAGTCGATGACACTCTTTTTATTGAGCCCAGAATTTTTAAATTCAGTGCAGTAATAAGGAAAAAAATCCTTAGCAATGAATATTTCTCCGTTTTTAGGTAGAAATCAGATTTTTATCCCTATAGGCAATATGTGACATTTTGCTGATTGATTGTTAGAAATTTTCTGGCGCTGTGATTGGTTGATTGCAAAAAAAAAACAGCTGCAGTAAATTTAGACATTTATTCCCGCATTGTAATTGGTTAATGAAAAAAATACATGAAATGCAGTACATGTATATGTAGTGCATGCTATTTTGTGTATTTCGGACTAAAATTTTAAGTTGTGTCGAGTTCTGAACGGAACTAGATTGTGTTATAGACTCAGGAGAAAATAATAAATTGATGACTACGCCGAGGAGGAGGTCTACGTCACTTTTTATGGTTTTTGCAGTGAACCCATTCAAAGGTTATTTAGATTGTTTTCTGTTTATTTCAGCAAAAAAGTGTAAAATCTCCTCTCAAAAATACAGCTTCGCTGTAAAATATCAACGCCAAGTTCACGCACCTTTACAAAAATATACGAAATCGCTAATTAATTACCAAGTTGGGTATTTGTCATTAACTTTATGATAATTAATTAATGTGACAATTAAATTGTAAACATTATTTCTAAATCCAATAAAACTACTCTAATTCGAATAGATTGACAAAAAAAAATTGTTTTGATTAAGATAAACCTTTCTCAATGATCTTTATAATCTTTAAAACACTAAAAGCACACTTTTAACCCAATTTATCAAATCCTATCTGTCCTATGAAGCAGAAAATCAACTAGTTTACTCCCTATTCTATTTCCAATCAATCAACTTGTCTCTGAAACAGCTTCATCCGCCCAAAATCAATTACAATCAATTACACTGCGACAAATATCCAACTAATCGTCACTCTACTAATTTTCATAATTTTATAATCAAAACAGAATAAAAAAATTTCAAAAAATACCAAAAACCATATAAATAAATAAATAAAATATTTTATAAGTATACTGACAAAGTATTTTTTTTTTTTTCAATAATGTTAAAACATGAAATAAACAAGAAAATATAGATGAAAATATTTGACTGACTGACTGACCGTGTCCCCTCTGACAGAATTCATAATAGAGACAGAAGATAATATATAAACCGCCTCAAGGTTTGTTTTAGAAGTATTCCAACCACTAGAGCAGGGTCAGGTTCCCTTCTCACTAAAGTTAATAGGAATCTTGGAGGATAGCTCTATATGTATGCTAATCGAGTTGCGTCATCCCGGCGCTTGACTGCGTTAAGGATAAAATCACAATGATGGCGTCGTTATGATTCCGCGATGTCGTCTTCAATAGACACGTTAAGAGAAATCAGCTTAAAGTCTTCTCGTCGATTTAATCAGAAGATCCCGCATGTGAATCAGATGAAATCAGGCCATTTAAAAGCACAAGCTTTCATTGCTATACTCTTGATTGGTCCAAGACATTCTGATAAGTATGTATACTTTGTTTGATCAACCCCATTATACAAACGATCACCTATTTTGCAGATATCAACAATAAAAATTCAAACTCACTAATTACACCATTGGTAATAACAAAATTTATCTATTTATCATTTCATTTCATTTTAAATTCGTCCCAAAAAAATATATAAAACTGTTTAATTTTTTTTTCAATGGATAGAATATTAATTTTGATATTTTCACATAAATTTTGTACTTGCTAACATTTTTTATTTTATTTATCTTGTATAATATTACAAGAATATTGTCGTATTTAATTACTTTTAATTGCGAAATCACGAGGCAGAAATGAAAAAATTTTTTTCTTCAATCTCGGCAAATATATAACGGTAAACAATTAAATTTTCATAGCATGCATATAAATTTTCATGGCACAAAATATAATCCTTTCAAGTATTATTCTTTTTTTTTTCGTATAAAATCATGTATTTTCATGTATGGTCACGCACAAAAGCATCTCTCTTATTGAATTCTTGTTGACATACATACATCAAGAGACATTATCATATAAGAATATAGAGACGTGACTTTTTCACAGACACGCGGAAATACACATAATTATATATAAATACTATTTCAAATAATTTCCCGCCAAGGAAAAAATTTATTTGACTTCATCTAATCGAATATCATCAATTTAGTGAAAAAAGAAAAAAATTGTGAATTTTTTTTCTATGCCATCAGAGTATCGTCAAAGCGTTGGAAATTCTCTGGGTTGTATATCATGGAGAAAATGAAGATTAATAAGGATTTTTTTATACTTCGTGACCGGCAAGATAGAGTGAAGATTTTTTTTCTAATTTATTTCATCAAATAGGTATACAGCCGTGTCACAGTAACTAGGGGTGAAAATTCCCAATCGATACACATCGACGGAGAGACTGTATAGCGCAGAAATTCTATTTATTCAATATGGACCTGGTCTAGTGGACTAATCTGCGTCCCTTGAATCTATTGTCATGCAGAGCGTGTCGTGCTCATCATGCCCCTGCTGTTATTCCGTTCGACTTTGCATCGCCTGTCGCTGCAAAATCCCGGGAGTACGCGGATATACACGAGCGAATGCATCAGAACGAAGAAGGTGGACGAAACAAAATTTATACCACTTCCTCGTACGAATGTGCAGGCTGACCATCTGCATATAAATCCCCTGATGATTAGTGCGCACGAGATAACTCAAGTATTCATTTTATACGAGCGGAAAAAAAAATTCCTAAATTACTTTGATATCGATTCATATATATTCTGATGTATCAAGCGGTATAAGGCTATGCTACTCGAGTATGCACATGAATACTAAACGAATTTATATTTAATCGCATTTTATCATATTTTCATTTCAAGAATTAATCATTTGAAATTTTAATTTAAATTACACAGAGATAAAGAATTTTTATTTCCCTCTGATTTTTTTATAATTCGAAATTTTATTTTCGAATAAAAATTCATTTTAACTCATCAAAATTAATATTATAATAGATATATGGTACTTACATTGTAGTCATATTATCAGGAAAGCTTGTGAGCCCTTTCGTTAAACCTGAAAAAAAAAAAATTATTAGATCATCGTTAATTATATCATTTTTTTATTTTACGGTGTCGAAAGTATAATAGGCGTTGCTATTTTCTTTTTCTCTAAAAACGTAACCAATCTTTGTATTTCAATTTTTATAAATTTTCATGGGAGAATATAGTGTTAAAAACTATTTTTCTAAAACTGATAAATTAATAATTATTAATTATCAGTTTAAACTATATAATTTTGAAGGATTTTATTATTTCAATTGAGTTCCGTCTCCCCTACATAGTTGATATTATTGATAAAAAAAAAAAAAAAAAATTCAATTCGGTTATTTATAGGCACCCTATTTTGCACTCTACCCTATTTCATCTTCCCTTTATTTGACAAAATTTTTTTATCAAAAAAATCCCTGTGCATAAATTTAATTTATTGTATCTGAATCTTTGATTTCGAAAAAAAAAATTTATATTGAAGAAGATTAATAAGTAAAATGAGATACCTGAAAACCCTGAAATTTAATTTAATTTTTTTTTCGCTATCTTATACATTGTTTAATGAGTTTTTACTGTAATCAATGATAGGTACCCTATTTTTACCTATTCCACCCTCTTGTTAATTTTTTTTTTCAAGTTGACAAATAATTTCAACACCTTCCTAATATTTAAAGCGATTAATCTAAATTTACCATAATCAAAGTTGCAAATTAAATTACGTAAATGAATATGAATCGAGATTTAACTTTTAAAAGAATGTATTGCAGTAGAATAAAATTCCGTGGTCTAGTTAAACAAGACTAAAAAAAAAGGGGGGCAAAGCTAAAAGTATAAAGAGAAGAAAAAAAAACTGAGTGGAAGGGTGTGTCGTAAGCCATGGAACATGGGAAAAGCGGCTTGATTTAGAACCACTAAACACTGATTTCGACTTAACACTGAGCCATGTACACTGACCCAATGTGTTGGGTGAAAATACGCGTGACGACTTAAAGGTAAGTTGGTTTTTACGATGCGCAAGCAAGTAAAGGCTACAACACTACGTAGGATCTAGATCAAGCGCGTATTTCACACTCTGATGTTACCACGCAAACTCTCAACGAGTGCTTTATCACCCCCTAGAGATGCGAAGAAACAAGACTGACCTAGAAAATGACCATGATCCAACTGACAGGCCAGTAACAAATGCTAAAGAAGCGCGCTCTTAAAGGACTATACTATACTGAGATAGCAAAACTTTTACATAGCCTATAACAGGGAAAAAACAAAATAGCACGCTCGAAAGTTTCATACAAACTACCCTCCAATCACCGTGGTTTTTAATTAAAAACTCGGTAGAGTTTGTATAGGCACACACACCCGCATATATACAAGCTAAAAGAGAGAGAGAGAGAGAGAGAGAGCCTTGGATAAAATTTTCCCCAGAAAAACTATGGGCTTGCCATCAGGTATATTCCTGGCTTCGGTGAAAAAAAACTCTCGACAGCAGAACTTGGGCGCGGCGCACGCGGTGAGCGCACGCGGTGAGCGCACGAGTAAAGGATATTAACGCTGGTGGTGATGGTGGTGTAGCATTAAAAAAATTACCCTGACCAGGGCAAAAGGTTATACGTGCTGACTCTTAAAAAAAAAGTTATTCACATACTTTACTTAAGACTCGCAAAAGCCGCTTGCGTCATTATTTTTCAGTCTTGCCGCTTGAAATACCCGCACGTCTGACCAAAACCATTTCGTACTACTTGATGGTAAACGGCTATACGCTCATTTGGAAAAAACGCAATACGCAATACTGTCTAATATACTTGAAAATACATTTATACTCTTTTTCTAACTGTAAAAAACACGAAAAAAAATTAATAGAATAGTATATATAAAAATTAATTATGTCAAGCATCAACGAGAGATAATGGAGAAAATTTTTAATTTACATCTGACCGTATATATAACGCCTAGCAACAGAAAAACCCCATGAAAATGTAATGTTTTACTCAGGATAAAATGATATTATGCAAATGAAAACTTGTACCTCAGTAAATTATATCGTGAAACGCCTGCCATCTTGACAGTACCGAGCGTCGCGACGATAAAATGCCATAGTGGTGGGACACACAAGGTTTATTGTCTTATTAAATGTATATGATGATGATGATGATCTATCTTTGTTGGCAATTAGAGTATCATAAAATATTGTTTCTTGTATATTTTTTATGAGAAAAAGAAAAAACAATTTTCAAAGTCGTAAAAAAAATATTTCAAACAAACACGTATATGAAATATATCGCAATTTTTTCCCAGGTATCAAAATTCTCAACAATAAAGCTAACATATCTCGTCATATAAGATACCTTTTCGTATAAACCAAAATTAACGATTATTAGAAAAACATTATATAGATAACTAACCAATTAATTTACAGATAGATAAAAATTTTATATTAATGTAATAAATGTAGTTATTAGTAGGGGTAAAAAATTATCACATTCTAAATATTATTACTTAAGTTTTCCAACAGGGAGCACTGGTAAGAATGCCTCGAAATAGCTTAAAATAACCTATCGAATAGCCATCGCTCGACTCGGTCATAACACGAAGGAGGAAATTATTCTCTTGCACACTCAATGGTACTGAGATGAAGTAGAGCAATTAGTTATGCCCAACATACCTAAGCCCCTAACCGTACTATCGATACTGTAGCATTGTCATGATTTCTCTCCCTTGTCGAAAGTTTATAGCGCTCATAAATAATACTACCACCATAATCTACACTTTCACAATACTCCAGTACAAATTTATCGTTAGTCAACTTTTCAAAAAGAAGAAAAGGTACAATAAAAAATAAACATTATAATTGCCTATGCAGTATTTTCTAGCAAGAAAATCAATTGAAAAATGATGAAAAACCATAGAGCACATCCTGTATGCCCTGCATATAGGGTATGTGCAAGATTAATCCTAACGATATATATATAATCTTGATTGAGGTGTTGAAAAAAAAATATAATTAGATAATTCATTTGTCACGAGTAATCACTGGCTGATATGCAACTTGTCTCTTTTCTGCGAGGATCTCGCTCCTGATGATGAGGCGACGACTCATCTGTCTTAGTGACAAAGTATTGTATCATCGAGATAGCGAGGGAAAGAGACAGTTCATCCAAGTTAATTAATTACTAAGAGATACTGAAGTATTTTAATGAACGAGACTTTCATATTCAGAATTTTCATGTCAGATCATGATTATATGTCATTTTAATTTACCTTTACATTTTAGTGCTTTTAATGCTAATATTTTAGACACGATTGAATATTATAGACGACATTCTACTATCATGTCTTTTTGATAAAGTCGTAAGAAAGTCTTAGGTATATCTACATAATGAAACACACCTTGTGACAAATTTTATTAGCATTAACAATATGGTATCAAAATGTTAAAAATGTTAGCTGAAATTGATAGAAAATTAATTTTCGATCTTTTTTACGTTTACGTGTAGCAATATTCATTATAAACAATATTTAAATTTTAAAATTGGTTACTTTCTTTAAAAAATTCATTAAAATTACAACATTTAATTTTAATAAAATTAGTATGTAATTTTTTATATAATAAATTGTTAAAAAATAAAATTCAATATCTAAACAGTTTAATCTATTTACTTTTTAACATTAAACTGATTAATTACAAAAAATAATAATCCATGCTGACATAACAGCCCTTATTATTATTCAAATAATATAAACTTTGTTGTTGTTAGATCCAACTAATTATTCAGAATAATTATTTTAATTCAAAAACTTTGATTTACTCGAGTTTCATTGTTCAGGAAATCGTATATTGTTTACCAAGTATATTGTGTGAAGTTTACCGCAGCACCCGGTCGAAATAGCCGATTTTGCATCCCAAGGTAAACATACTTAAATTTTTTAAATTATTAGGATTAATTTTTAATGAAAAAAGTAAGAAATTCTAAAAGAAGCAAATACAGAAACTTAATTTTGTTGAAGTAATGGAAAATATAGAGTTATATAAACATTAGAAAAAAAATATAATTTTTTCTTATCAAAGACTTTTATCTACAACTAAAACAAACATTATACGAAAATTAATTATATGGACTTTTTGATGGAAAATATTAGAAATATAGAAACATTAGAGAAAAATAGAATTTTTTCATTTTAAACACATTTTTCTACATCAAGTAAAAAAACATGAGAAATTATAAGAGCATTAATTCCATGGACTTTTTAAATAACCAGATAGATAAACATTAGAACAAATAGATTTTTTGTTTTGAGCACATTTTTGCTCTTTTGAATAAGGTAAGCACAATGTATCACTCCTCATTTAGCAATAACGTGAACATGACAATCTCTACAATTGATAAATTGAATCGCTATATTTCTCATTCATTTAAAAGACAAAAACAAGATAAAACGACTTTTACATTATTATTATAATAAATTGGAATTTCAAGGGAGTTTCTATAACTGGTTGGTAAAACTAATTTTGTCGTTATTTCAACAAATTAGAGTTACAGGAAGTTTTCACTTTATTTCTCTCGTAAATCGATTCATAGAAAGTACTTAAAAAAATTCAATCTCAAGATTTGAACAAAAAAACAAACATATACTGATAAAGTTAAATAAAACCGTTTAAAAATAAGTACATTTATTCAATGTAGCTTTAACAAATTTTAAATTTTTTTCATTAAACTAAAATGAAATGAATTTTTCAATATATAGCAGACGAGAGAGAACGAATAATTTAGTTTACATCAGTCAAAGGTGTGCAAAGGTCCGTTCATTGGTTACACTGGCAAAATACTCGTAATGATACATCATGTTTGTTAAATAACATTATACTAATAGAACTGCATTTGATGGTGGGAATGCAAGTTCCTCTGTCGATATCATTGCACCCGGATATCAGCATAGACCAGGGAGTATAGTAGATTGCTTGAAATTCGCAATTGCCCACAGGTATTTGCGACGGTTGTCATTTTAGTCATACAGTTCGACCGCATCGTATAAAATTTCTCTACGAGCATTTAATTAGTCTACCAAATATGCAACGTACATTACGTTTGTGAGGATGCGAGAGGGACAAAAAGTAGAGACACAGCGAGAGAAGCAACGTATAGAGTGTGCGGGTATATTATACATATAGCCGAAGGCTTTCACACTTTACATGCAGGCACAAACGTTTTCTATATTATTTGTCTAGGCTAAATGCTGCGCCTACCTTCCAACACACAGCGCAATTAACAATAATTGTATTAATGTTGAGCGCAGAATAATTGTCGAGAGAACGCGCCTCACGAAAATATAAAAACCTTTTTTATACATTTGCATTTTACATATTTGTGCAAGAGCATATACATATGTATACATCATACATATATACGCACACGAATAATAAAATGTGTACTCACACAATAGCCAGTTATTATCATTTAAAAATAATTATATTCACCTTTTCATTCACTCTGTGCACTCTCATTCAATGTACATATTCGCGGATTTTCATTCACATATAATCTTCATGAAAAATTTCACGATTTTTCCTATTAAATAATTTTATTTGATGTTTTAACCTCATCCAACTAATAAAAAATGCATAACAACGACTTTTTATATGTATATAATCCTTCGTATTTCAGAATATTTTTGTATTTTCTATTGAGTGAAAAAACGACAAAGGATAAAAAATCATCCAAAGCTTTTACGTTCATAAAAATTGATAAACCATTAGTTTTTAGGAGAGAATATTAATATTTTTTAGCATATGTCTGATAAAATAGATGATTTAGTGTTATAAATAATTTTATTTAAACTAAAATGCCGATTTAAAAAAAATATATCATATTTGACACGGTATATAAAAATTTTATCACCAAATTCCTGTGCAAGCACTATTGTTATTATCATTCTATTGATTATTCATGATGCAGAAAATTATAATTCATTAATTATACATAAATCTATCTGCATTATCCACGCGCCACTACTATATGCATGCATAATAATCTGCATATCAATAAAGGTATATTGAAATACATAATTATCAATCATGATTTTCTAAGAAAAATAGTAAAACATCAGTTCGAACAAAACTTCTAGATTTTTGTACAATTAATTATTTTTTTTTTGCAACTATTAGTTTAAGTTAATTTTTTTATATAAAACTGATTTTCAATTAAGATTAAGAGAAAAACATTTATGACATATTAAAATTTCAAATTGCAATCTCACTGAAGCCCTGGATATAAAAGCAATGAATATGAATGCCATATCATACATGTAATTATTACACTCATCAACCCAAAAAATTATCTACAAATCCAATTTCCAATATTGTGTACCAATTGAATCGTCATCAACTATATTCTCCACTTACATTCATGAATAATATGATTGCGGATAAAATTAACAATTCTTCCCTCTACTATACAATTTACACTTAATGAATAATTATAGTATTAAAATATTTTAAGAGCAAAAAAAAATTTTTTTAATCTCATTTTTTGGAAATTTTTGAAAATTTTAAAATTTGTGAGCGATCTTTGAAACAGAATAAACTATAATTTTTCGATTTAAAGCCTAAAAAACAAAAATAATCGATTTTTTAGAACAACCATAATAAATTGCATCATTTCCAAAAAAATCTGATAAATGTTTTTGTACACAAGAATTAAAAATACCTAAAGGTTAAAAGTTTGAAAAAAAAAAAACTTGAGAATTATACATTAGTTAAATTCTCGTCGGTTAGACAAACAAAGAAAAATTTTCCCTGGGTGTAAAAAAAAAAAAAAAAACTTTTTTTTTTGTTCTCTTTTAACCTCAATTGTGATCCTATCCCAAACCCTATCTCCTTGCACACGAAGTGTGAATTGAATTGGCGCAACTTTTACGTGCACTCCTGGCCGACGCGGTAATTTGCATTAGCACAGAGTTCAACGGCCACATTTTAAGTGTCTTGGAATGTGTAGAATTGTGAAAACACCCGAGAGTAATTTGACCGAGCAAGTCATTGGCCTTCTTATAGCCAAGTAATGAAATGTAAAAATGGGCTGGACGCTGACAAATTCATCGTCACTCTGTACGAACTATATATATACTAGATATACATTCTGACTCTCTCCCAAGCTCGGATAATATATCGTACAGTCGAGACCTGGCACCAGCAACGCGTTTTTGTGACAATCAATTTTCGTTTAGTTTAATTAAATTTTCCCTCTATACTCGGCCAACGTTGGTGGTAGTATAGTAACCGAAGCGATCGCCGTGGGAATCTTTGTACATGTACGCTCTCTTTCTTTAATCCCCCATTCAAGGTGCCAATTGAATTTCGTTTACCGTGTAGAAATAGCGTTGGATAATCGCGTGAAACAAAATATACAACATCAGCCAACTGCACATGTATATACACGGGACAGCGAAACACTGAACAATTTAGGGATATAAGAAATAAAATAGAGAAAATTGAGACATTTATTTGAGATATTCGCAGATATACACAAAGGCGTGTAAAATTTATGAAGCAATCGTTTTATTTCAATTGCCAGAAATATTTATAGCATCACTAACCTCAACTGCCTTTTAAGAGATATATACTATTCAATGCGCATTTCGTGTAGGAATAGTCGAGGATTACTTTTAAACACCCGATAACCCATATTAAATCCGTTAAATATTTTTTTTTCATCTCGTTTAATGAAATTAAATTTTCCGACAAAACACACTTTGATCGAGTGGAATCGAATAGTATCGATACTATTCAATTTCTTACACTCAAAAAACAATTAACTACATCATCAACCTTCCGGGAAATGCGGGGCAAAATGGGATACCTGAAAAAACTACCATTGAATTTTTTTCTAATTGCAATCAAACTTTATTTAAACTATTATCTAATCATCTGTCTAATTTTTTATGGAAATTTCTGTCAAAAATCTGAAATTTGTGTTTAAACAATCGTCATGTTTATCAAAAATTCAAATTTTGACTGTTTTTTTTTTTTGACGATCAATCTTTTGATTTTTCTATTTTCTAAAAGAATCTAAAGTATTTTGCCTCAAATTTCTCTATATTTCATTTCAAAATGAAATTAATCACATGATTTTATCAAAATATTCGCATACATAAAAAAATAAAACAAATTATTCACTAGCTACGTTCAAAATCGAATTTATTTGAATCAAGAGTAAATTTGATTAAAAGTACTAATGCTACATCAACAATATTGTAATTCATACATTTTCCCTGATGACCTTAATTGACGATAACTTTAACTAAAGACAAAGTTTAACGAAAATTGAGGGTATTCAAACAGAGAATTTTCAAGCCAGTGTAAATACGACATGGTAGGAAAACGCATGGACCTTATAACGACACCGAGTGTAAGAGTAACAATGTATAGATCGTTGTTTGCTATGCTAATACTCGCAAACTTTATACATGAAAGGATAGCGAGCAACGTGCGATATAAAATATGCAGTATTACTTAGAAGGTTGTGGCAAGAACGTGAGTTCGTCGTACACATACTAGATAATGTTGCTTAAATGTGACTCTGCAGTAAAGTTTACACAGAAAAATTTTTTTGATAATTTACTGCCATAGAAAATAGAAAAAAAAAACTATCAACACACAAGACGCAAAGAATAATGATATTTGTTTAAATGCAAGTATGCAAACAATTTATTGTTGATTTACGTAATGTAATTGAGCTATGTCAAAGGAACATGTCGAAAATTGCTTGGCAAACTTCAGATATGCTGTATACCCGAGCTTCAGGGGTTGAGATAATTGCTACACCCAGTTCACCCCCAGACTAGCATCGTCGTAATAGTCTTCTAAGACCATTCCTGCGAGTATACCTGTTGCTAGCCTAAGATAAGACAACATAATCTGTCTCATTATAGTAGAAATCGCAATCAACGACCACTCTATAAGATTGATATCCTGAAATCTTAGCACCACTTGACAATTTCTAGCTTTTTAATTTGCTATCATCTTAAGAAAAAATCCCAAAACCAATACAAATACTATAAAATACATTTACATCATTTTGAAATTCTTAATTTTTACGTTCAAAACTTTTTTTTTAGAATAATTTAAAAATTTTTTTCGATATATTAGAAATAAGATAAAATATTCAATCGATCAGTTTGAGAAACTCTATAAAAAATATAGATAAATATTTGAAAAAATTGTAAATTTATCTTGAAAAAACTTCAATACGACTGTTCTGTGACGAATTTAAATGGAGTTGATACAAGTCCTTTCGTATATAAGGCCATGAAAGCAAGATCCTTTCAGTTTACGACGAAGAAATCGAAAGACGCGTCACGCTTAAACCCTTAGAAATGTAAAAAAAAAAATCCATGAGGATTGCAAGTCTCGAAAACGACCCATGACCATCTCACGGAAGAATGAGAAAAAGATCAATTGAAGATCTTCCCCTCTCTAGGACTATATTCAAGAAAGCATGCAGTCGTTCCCATTGATGTTGTTGGGATTTACGGTCGTCGCTCAGCCACATATGTCTGCATTATGCATCAGTAACTTCACCGAATCAATACAGTCTCTTCGATATGGATATTTCCATGGAAAAAAATCATCGTAGAGGGGAAACTTTCACGTATGCGCCCAATGTGCGCAGTCTTCGAGGAAAGCTGGCACTCTTTTACAACTTACATTATGCATATCGGTGTCATGTGTGTATAGAATTTAATCCTGAAACTTGCACTAAATCTTAAATGCAGGTCCGGACTGATTTTTAATACTTTCCTAGAAAAAAAAAATACAACCAAAGGATTGTAAAGCACACCCCTCCGGAAAAGAGCTTCAATAAAAAAATGAGCTACAAAAAATTTGACTTCTTAACCCTAAATATTAGTCACAATCGATAAGGCGAGTTTAGAGCACACCCAAGGGGTGTGCAAAAATATTTAAATATTTTACGGTGAATTAGAAGTTTTTTGAAAATAGCGGATGGGTTTTAATGACGCAGAAAAGTATCACAGAGTGACTCTACTGACAACCAGGATAATGGCTACATGACAATTGTAATGATCGTCGTTTAATTCACCCGGACGACATTTAGTCGACGATAAACCAGCGAGTAATACGCTTTTTTATTAGTGCTATCACTGCACTTATTCTTCATGTACTTTTTTTTTTTACTTTTTTTCAAAACGATTAACAGATTTCCACATCATTAAACAGTAATTTTGTAACTGTGTGAAACATGAAATAATAATAAAACACAATTTTATCAACAGTTTACAAACTGTAATTATTTTTTAAAAGTTTAATTATATATATGTACAAATAGTGTGTGTATGAAATTCTTTAGTAACGAAGCCCCTTAATGTTCGTTGGTGGTTATAGACTTGCTGTGCAGACTTCCACAAGCTAAACTCTACATATGCATTGTTCTAGGATTAGAGCTTTATACGAGAGATTCGGCCACAGATCCCAACACTTTATCCATTTATACCTCAAAAGATGCATAAACGATTTCACAGTATAGAAATAATGTTGTTACCTAATGTATTTACTTGCATTTATGATTTTTAATAAAATGTAACGCATTTTGAATAGAATTAAAGCACTGATTTCCATTGAGAATACATAAATTTGGATTGTAGACAACAAATTGGATTGGTTTAGTCGAACAAATGAATGTCTAGTCGTTTGTAGAATTCTAAAAAAAAAACGCGTAAGCTGGATTATAGTTGTTTATAGTGAATTCTCATAGAACCATAGTTTAATCCCAAATGTATAGTATTGGATTTTCAGAGTTTCTAAAACTTTTAAATCTATTTATACAAAGGGGCTCAAAAACGAAAAAAAAAAAAACAACGTAAACTAAAAAAGATGAGAATGAAGTAATTTTTCATTTTTAATCTTGAAAAAAAGGTGTTAGTTTGGTACTAGATATAAAATATCACTTTAATTCTCATTTACATATGATTTGAGAAGGTGTATAGGGATAAAGACAGATCAATGAAACATCAAGATATGCAACTGAACTATAAAAACTAAGAAAAGCAGAAAAGATCCCTCTAGCACGAGATCGACTAGAATATTCTAACTTTGTGACTCTTTGTCTCTCTTTATCACATTTTTCTCTCTTTCCTTATACGTTTAGTTAAAAATGACAAAATAATGCTTTAGGGAGAAAAGTTTTAGCCCGAAAAAAAATATGTGCGTATAAAATGTGCCTATAAGACAGTCTCAAAAGAAATACAGAAGAAAAATTATATCGTATAAAAATATTTTACCTTTGAAGAAGAAATAATCTGCTCATAAATATATATATACGACAGTCGTGATAAACTTGAGATTATTATATTCCTTGCAAACAACTTTTCTATTGATATTTCGTGGGATAATTCAATATTCAATAGCTTTTATGAAGGAAAAAAAATTTTTTCTAACATGTACAAATGTTTCTCAATAATTTCAATCATTTTATGTTCCATAAAAACGATTAAATCTTGTTTATCGTGTAATAAAAAATTGAAATTAGTAAGAAAAAAAAAATTTTTTTCAATATTATTTGGTTGAATTCTTCTATATTAGAAAATCAAAATAATAAAAAAAATTGTGATCCACGATAAATATATTGAATTTTAATATTTTTCAACGTCGAGAACATATATAAATACTGACAGATATGCTACGACGCTTTCATACAACAACTTGAAGCTTGGATTGACGTTTAAAAAAATATTATTTCATAAAATCAATGCACAGAATAATTGAAGAAACCTATAAACATCTCAATTCTCATAAAATCGCCATAAATTATTTATATCATGCTTTTAAATATTTAAAAAAATACATAAATCATCATTTCAAATGTATAACTACTCCAAAGAAATCCTTTCAAGTATCAGCCCCTGAAACCACTTTTATTGAAGTATATCAATCACATTATTCACCATACCCTGAAAAATAATTCTAATAACGATCAAACAAAACTAATAATCAAATAATATCGAGTTGAAAGGTTTTTTAGCTGGTAATTTTAGAGTAGAGAAAGATATAAAACGATTTCGCATCAAATGATGGTAGAGATTCCGGAGACGAAAAAAAAAAACCTGGCTAAAAAATTATCCTCATCCCTTATAGTCCGGTATTCGTATGCTTATACTATATACGCGCGTGTTGGCTGTAGCGTTTTATCTTTACGAACGACGGTGATAACCTCTTGCGATATCTCCGCGTATACGTGAGCAGGATTTCAAAGTGATGACACACCCCTCTGGGGGCTGTGCTTGTTTCAGAGATGTCCGACAGCAGCAAAAGACATCCTGTCCTCCTGTACATCCACGGCGAAAGCTACGACTGGGGAAGCGGAAATCCTTACGACGGAAGTGTCCTCGCCAGTTACAGTGACCAAGTAGTCGTGACGATTAACTATCGACTCGGCGTGCTGGGCTTTTTGAACGCCAACATTTCACCACACACGAAAGCTCGTGTTGCGAATTATGGTCTTATGGACCAACTCGCAGCGCTCCATTGGGTTCAAGAGAATATTGCACCATTTGGAGGAGATCCCGGAAGTATTACGCTTATGGGTCACGGTACTGGCGCATCTTGCGTCAACTTTCTCGCCATCAGTCCTACCGTTATTCCCGGTAAGTGTACAACAACAATATTCATCCATATAATACTAAAAATATATTCTACGAAGAACAGTCGAATACTAATAATGTATTCCACACACTAAAAATACCCTATCCAAATCAATAAAAATTTAATAAGTGCCTTTTAGAAACTTGATTACCATATAATCTTCAATAATATCTAAGAAAATTCTAAACTAAATACAATCATTTGAATCCATTCAAACATTGAACGTAAAATTAACAAAATGTGAGTCTGGCGGTAAGAAAAAATTTCATCGAGATTCAGGTTTTTTCTACGGGTGTATTAAGAATTTTTCGTTTTTTAAAATTTCCTACTTATCAAAATATCTTAAAACCAAAACTGAATATGCCAAAAATTCATTCTACATTTTTTCAAGATAATTCAATTTTCTATCACTTTTCTCTTATAAAATTTGTCGTCGTTTTGCTTATTTACCACTGAGAGAACCATTTATTTCTCTTCAACGCATAGAAATATTTAGTATAGCTGACGAATCGATTTTTTACAGAACCATTTTTCAATTTTGAAGATTAATTTATCAACTGTTAAAATATTCCTTTGAAAAAACCGATTTTGAAAGTTTTTTTTTTCAACACCGAGGGTAAAAGGATCAACTAACCATTTTCTGTAACAAAAGAAGTTATCGATTTTAATATTTAAAAGTTCTATTTAAACAATAGGCTAAAAAAGCAATAAATATAATTATTTTCGGGCAGTGATTATGGTTGAAAATTGATAGGGGACATCTTTCTCAACATTTTGGCGTATTATTTCAATATTCACAGTTTAAACGAGTGAACTATACGCAGACGAACCGAGTTGATACAAGCAAATTATTAATTTATTTTTATTCATTTATTAACTATTAATAAATTTTATTAATTGTTGATAAATTCTTCTCTCAGTGACGTGAGTTATCGAAACATTAATAAAATAAAAATGATATAACACGCCCCTTCGGGATCGCTGACGTGTTTAAAATTGGAATTCATGAAGCTTGCAAGTATGAGACGAGTATTCCTTGCGAGAAATAGCAAAGTTTCGTCTCGCATGCGTATGGTAAACATTTTGGTATAGTCTCGTAAAGTTAAGAGAATGGGTCGCGTCTCGAGGTTGTTCTTGAATTCTCTAATTAGGACGAATTCCGGTACGCGGGTATAGTGGGCACAGCAAGCCGGAGATTGTTGAGAATTCGCTGCGGATTTCCGGTTGAGAAAACGGCCACCGTCGCTTCTTGCACACGGCGTAACACAGCAAAACACCGGATAGCAAAGGGCGTTGGCGCATCACGCGTAATAAAGGAGCTTACTCTCTCGCTGTACTTTCGCGCTCCGTCGCCATTTCCGCCTCTCGCTTATACTAAGTTACGCCGAGGTTTGATGCATAGCTCCATCACATCACTACTATATACGATTATCATAAAACCTACTTACTGATCTAAAAATGAATAGCTTGAAACTAAGATCTCAAACACGATACAACTCAACTGATAAAATTAAAAACCATGCGGCAAATATATACGATGAATTTCTAACATGCACACGATTTTATCAAAATAACACGTACAACATAACCGGGGAAAAAAATCTCCAGAACGTCGAGGCGATAAAGAACATTCTATGAAATCTAAGGGGTTTACATTTAAACTACTATTTATTGTTGATAATAAATTGTCTGTTTAAATAAAGTTAATTTTCATTTAATTATAAGTTTCTGGTAATTTTTTGTGTTTTTTTTTTTTTTTTGTTTTAGGTTTGTTCAAGAGAGCAATTTTACTGTCTGGCAGTGCCCTGTCATCCTGGGCAATCGTGGAAGATCCAGTAATGTACGCTGTTAAGCTTGCAAAAGCTGTAAATTGTTACGTGCCATCAGATCTTTTGAAGGAGCACGAATTAATCGTTGATTGCCTACGAGAGGCTCGTCTGGAGGACCTCATGGCCGTCGACATTCTGCCTCCCACATTTCTGAGTGCCTTCGGTCCAAGTGTTGATGGGGTCGTGATAAAGCCGGACTTTAAGAAGGATCTACTCTCCTACCTTGGTCCAGAGTTTCAAGGATCGAGGTATAAAAATACCTCTATATATTTTGAAAACAACAGTTTTCAATTTACTCCTCTGTTATATCAAGTAATTTGAAATAAAAAAATATATAACTCTCAAATTTTTTAAAATTCAAATTTATACAAAAATATTAAAGCTTTATAAATCAAATTCTAAAATACTAAAAAGTATTCAACATTGAAATTTATCTATTTTTTAATAACTCGTAAAGAAACTTTTCTTTCAATAGATACATAACCTTTGCTCGATGAAGTACTTATTATTTATTTATCATTAAAAAATTTTTTAATAACTACCAGAAATTTTACTTTTTAGACCACTTCTCAAACGCAATGATCCTGGGACTCCAATCACAAGCAACAACAAGTACGATTTACTGTTCGGAGTAACAACGAGCGAGGCGCTCTGGAGATTTTCCGAGAAAGACGTCCAATTAGGTTTCGAGGGCGAAAGACGAGACAGGATAATAAGAACTTACGTGAGAAACGCCTACACGTATCACCTGACAGAGATATTCTATACGGTAAGTAGACAAATTATTACCCAATAATAATGTTAGTCGTTGTCATGTTCTATACAATACATGATTGTAACTTGAAGCGGTGCGACCTTATGTGCGTCATCGTTATTTTTCCATTGACTGCATGTAAATCACAATCTTTTCCTCCACCCAAAACCTGTCGTTTCGACGAGCAAATACCCTCGATCATGTATCCCAAACATTTAACTTGATTGTGTGTGTCCCGTCCCTTGGATATAATAAATATTCGCATAGCGACTATCTCGAAACATCCGTTAAATGGTGTATTTGGTCATGGATAAAACAAATGGATCAGATAAAATAAAAAAACAAAAACATAAAGCCGTAAAAAAAAAAACGAGTACGAGAAAAAGAGAAACTTTTAGACGTTATCACGAATAATCGCATGCGTTGTCACGTAACTCAATGTTTTACAGTGTTGATAATACAGAAAAATGTATTGAAAAAGCATTGGAATTTTCATCCTCAATTATAAAACCAGTCGCTTGATATTGTCGTAAAAAAAAACCCCCAACAAATAAACGAAAGCAAAAAAAAATGCGTCGATAGTATCAAAACAGTATAAATAACTATTTGAAGCTTATATATTTGTTGATTGTTATAAATTGTGATAATGTACATAGCTAACATCTTTTGGAGAGAAAAGTTCTCCCAAAGCTTTTTCAATCACAACTCGTCGCGCAGTTATAGGAGTATCCATATAGATACTCAAGTACTTCGACTTTAGTATAATATGTATTCCACAATGAAATTTCGCTGGAAAGTGGCGAAATAACTTGTGATAATAAGTAGTGCACTTCAATCAGTAATTTCCTTCCATATCAGTGCAATTAATCTTCTAGAATTCACACGACTTATAGTACCTATAACTAACATTGGGGGCTCTTTCTCAATACATGCATGTATAGCCATACAGCATTAGTGGTCAAACTTGCCAGGAGAATTATGGCCAAAGTGTAGAATTAGGAAACACGAGCTTAGGAAGAGCTCAAGCTACTGTCTGCAATATATAAGCCCCCAATTACTCATTCTATGGTACAAATACTACTAATGATACTGCTTATTCCAACTACCATTCCGTTATACCATATGTACCATAACAAAAATCCAAAAACCTTAATTAGAAAAAATAAACAAACAAAAAAATGACTCCAAATTTTGCACTACATTCTATAATGAAAAAAATTTTTTTTTATTTTCAATTTAATATTGTTACTAATTTGTTATTGTTATTAATTGTTTGTTATTAATATTTTTAGTAATTTGTTTCTTGGTTGAAAAAAAATTTTGCATTTAAAATTAAAAAATATGAAGCTTTTAATTGATGTAATAAAAAAATTTCGATACTATTGGTGATTGAATTATTTTTTTGATGAATTATTTTCAATTGAGTTTAAGCAATGAATGGAAAAAATTAATCTATAGTTATTTTGATGATTTTTCAGATTGTAAATGAGTACACAGAGTGGGAGAGAACGACGCAACATCCATCAAATACAAGAGACGGTTGTATCCGAGCTTTGAGCGATGCTCAATTTGTTGCACCCCTAGTACAGACTGGCGATTTATTTACTCTGAGGCATACTAGACAACCGAATAATCCTCACATCACCCCGGTACCTGACAATGAAAAGGAACCAATGCCAAAGACTTTTTTCTACGTGTTTGATTTTCAGTCCAAAGACAGCGACTATCCCGAGGTAAGCATACAAATTTTATTTTTAAATTATAAACAGAATTATCATTGCATTTTCAAGCGATTATCCATTTGATATATTATAATCACTACTCTATTCTGCAACATAGAAATATACTACTGTTACATTGACAATGCGGTAGTATAGTATTGTGTCACATAATATTGTTGTAATATGAAATTATATACATTTCCGTCAAACGCGCCCAGCTTTATCAGTATAGCAAATAACCAGAGATATATCTAAACAATCGGTGCGATGAAATAAATACAAGCAAATTATTGGCAGTTGCTCAGAATAGTAATTTGAAAATTGAAAACTCTATTGTATACAACTCTCTAAATCATTTTCAATAAAATTAAAATTTATATTCACGAAAAAAAAAAAAAGATATTTCCATTTAACTAAGTATTTATTTCAATTTGTTTTGAATTTGTATATCATTTAAAATATTAATAATTGAGATTATTATAATGAAATGTTAAAATTCGAAAAGTAACGATCGAATTTTAATTGAAACTTGGATTAACAACTCAGCAATAAATATACAATATACAACTCACGAGATATCGCTATCATTCCATGTCGTAAGCTACGATAATTTGTTTATAATTAAACGCAAATACTCCAATAATTGGCAATAAAGAGGTCACAAACGTATGCATATTCATGCATCGTTCAAACATTTATATACCCGAGTGTCGCAGAAAAAAAGATAACACACGTATATAAACAGCGACGTAAAATCACAATTTTAAACATTATAAATTTTTTCCAAATCTAGAGAAAATGATTTATTCTGGATATAAGTTTATTTTTTAAAAGAGAAAATTAAAAACTCTATTAGTTAAATAACTGCATGGATCCAAAACGCTTTTTCAACAATCAATTTCAAGTTTCGCCAAATAAAACGGATATGATGGCATAAAAATATAGAAGCAGAACCCATAACAAATTGAAAGTGAATGAGCTTTTGTGGATATATATGGCTGTATATGTAGCACCATCAGAAATAGTTTTGCGCTTCACTGAATACTCCTCTCTTGCGCGCACACAGTCGTCGTATTTGACAAAATACAGTACACTGTATAGCGAGCGGGTCTCTTTCTCGAGTTCTCTATTTTATCATGAGTACACGAGTTCTCGCTTTGTCTTACTCTCTCGCACACTTGACAACCCGTGAGCCAATCGTTATATATTACCCACACACACACACGCGCGCCCTAAGTGCGCATGCACACTCGTAACAATAATGATACTATGATGGAATCCTGACAAAAGCCCCGTCAACGCATCCTCAAAGTCGCGCTGAACATCGCAGAGAGCCTAATGACGTGAAGCTTTCGCTAAACTGGACATTGCGGTGGTACAATGTGTAAAGGTTTAATTGAAATATTGCGCGCTATTCCCCATGCCACCGTGTTTATATCGATTTTCAGCTGCACTTTCATGTCAATAAAATTGTGTCAGCAACTATGACTCTCTGCTGTAACGCACGTATACCATCAAACAGCTTTTATGACACTGCCATATCACGTATACATGATCTCTTTTTTTCAAACGCTCACGCGATCTCTAATTGACACAATTTTCCCGGAAAAAATATTCAATAAATTCCTAAATTAACTCGAATATTTGAATCAAAAAATTTCTATACAAAATTTATAATTGGATATGGATCTATTCGAAAAAAACGTGGATGAAAAGAAAAGTTTCAAAAAATAGAGATTGAATGAAATTTATCCTTTTTAACATTGTTGAAAAAAAAAAAAAAGCATGACTTGCGTTGGAGGTATACCTTCAGTGCGGAATTTTCATGAAAAATCTCAAGCGCGGAGTAAGAGTTGAAAAAGCAATTAAAATCATGTGAAGTGTGAAACAACAGGGTTTGTTGTCATGCAGGAAAATTTAGTGTAAATTGCATTGGAAATAGAATTACCCGACGAGTGAATCAGTTCACAAGTTCATGATACATGACAGTTCATTTTATTCAACTCAATATAAAATATATCTATAACTATTTCCCGAAATTATTTATTAAATACTAACATGTGCACACCCGCTTCCCTCGGTGAGCTAGTTATTTTATAGAGTTTTTTTGTTTATTAATAGTTTAAAGCGATGCTACGAGGTTGCTGGTGTTTCTAACTGTTTTTTGGACTTTAAACTAACTGTAGAAAAAATATCTCGTTGCTCAACATTTAGAGTGAAAAATAGGGAGATATCACGATGATTAAAAGAGCAGAGTAAGAACGTGAGCAGGGCATGAGTAGCTAAATAAAAAAAGGAAAAAAATAAATAAATAAAAGAAAAGAAATGGTTAAAAAATGAAAAGTTTGATTGGTTATGCTATAGGTAAGTGAACATTTACCTGATGGAACTCTTATTCATTTTTATTCATCTGATGTGATTTTACACTCAATGGCTAATCAAGTGATAAAAAATTTTTTTCACTTCTTCAAATACCTCAAATTCATTTATCACCCGTCAGGTAATTAAACTGAGAATTATACTAATGAAAAAAAGTCCACAAAAGGGATCAATTAATCCCTAATGTTAGGTAAAAATTTAGACATCTCGATATAGTGAAAAGTAGACTCTTAAATTATTTGAAATTAAATTGATTGATTTTTAAACTTAGTACAACAGTCAACAAGCTAATCTCAGTATGGATTGAAGCATAAAAATGACCGTTGAACTGCCAAGAGATAGTGACTAGGCAAAGCACATTACGCACGCAGTACGAACTTAAACTGCATGAAAATAATAGTTTTAGCACAGCGAATAATAGAGTAACAAGAAACTCAAAATACACACGTACATAACATCGTTTTTGTGTATTATGAAAGTTGTAGGTTTCGAGTCTCGGTACGTAAGCAAGTGTACAGCGATACTAGTTGGTATATCCATACGTAAAACAACGGTAATGTGAACGCATTCGCGCATTGAAGCGAGAGCCGACGTATATAGCAAAAGGATATTCGCATGTTGCAAACTTTCAATAACTCGACACCACATATCCCGTTTCCAACTTACCACGCAACATAGCTACATCGAGGATATTATCAATTCAGCTACAGTATATACGAGCATTTTTAATTTTTTTTCTCCCCTACGAGATTTTAAACAATACCTCCTATAGCAATGCAATTAGCAGAACAATCCGGACTTAAAAAAATACAAAAAAAAAAAATGTAAAAAACAATTCTTGCAAATAAATCGCAATATTTCTACAGTATCGGTCATTTGTAGCCTCACAATTGGATACAATACGATGTTAAAAATTCTATCCCAGCATTGAATTTGAATTTGGACATCGGCTTTCATTGGACGTCTATAATATGAATAATGCAACCGCAGCGCTTGGTAACGCACCTGTGATATGAAAAGAATTGAGTGGACGAGAAGAATCAATATCCAAGACTTCCATTCAACTTGCAAGGAGTAAGCAGTTCACAATTGCAATATGACAATTTTTTTTTATTTTTCAAAGTTTCTATTCTACAATATTCTAAACGGTATAATTTGGTGGCATAAAAAAATACTATAGCAAATATCATAAAGCACACACCCTCTTGCGGAGAGTTATGTATTTTATTAATAATATATGATTAATAGAATTCTTGGGGAAATTTGAATCGCTTGGAATTTATCGATAAGTTATCATCAGAGCCAGGGACTTTGTATGGAAGGTGGAATACTATAACGCATGTAAAAAAAACAAAAACGAGTAATACGTGTGATCGGCAATATTCGGTAACTAAAATAATATTTTAAAATAATTATAGTTTTTCAAATTTTTTAGATGTGCAAATTTGTTTTTTTCAATTTTTTTGCAGTAATTTATTCAATATGAGAAATTTTTTAAATTGTAAAATATCTGCTAATTTTATTTTTATAAAAAATGAGATAAATTTTTAGATAAAAATCAAGGCAAAAATTGAAACTTTAATCAAAACTGAATTTAAGATTTAATTCAAGATAAAATTGAGAATTAGAGTTAACTCCTGAGGCCTCTTCACTGGACCTAGGGCAATTGATTATTAATAATATAATAGTTATTGATGAACCACCGCGAGTTGTACTTTGATCACATACATTTACATAAGAACAGATAACTGCAAAATAAATTTTCTTACTTTATTTACGCCTTCAAAAAAGTGCAACGAATCTGAATCTTATAATAAAATAACCAGCAATAACTGGTCTTTCCGAAAAAAAAATATATATATTTAAGCCGATTGGATCAATAGTTTGTGCATGTTGTAGATGCTGTTTTATGCATCTCCAACGGCCACAAGTCGGCTATAAGCGAGAACAGAAAACACATACTTCGCGTGAAGGTGTGCAAAATTATCCAGCAACAACACTGACAGATATATGAATTCACGAAATAAAAATCAAATACTACGATGGAATACTGAATGGGCAATACGCATGTTTTTAAAGTGCAAATACCCGCAGTCATATGAATGTGCATACATTTGGCCTCATGCATTTCAAACATCTGTAGAAATTTTTTTATTATATCGTACCATTGAATTATTCCAAATGGATGAATATATATAAAATTGTTTTTTACAAATATTTTATTCTTTTGAATATTCCGGTGGTAAAATACAAACATTTCTATCCAAAAGATTTTTTATTGTCTAATATCAAGAACACTTCAGAGAGAAAATTTATCAGCAACGAAATAACAGATAGAGTTAACATTACCAAACAATCATACTTCATATTTACCGTTAATAAAAGCAAACATGTCGGTAAAAAAAAAAGATCGCTATATTGTCATAACAGGTGTGTATTCAAGTAGAAAATATTTTCCTCATATCAACAAATAAATATTTATTAAAAGTTTCACGAATAATACTCTTTCTCTCTGAATGTATGAATTTATTCCACTGTAAATTCGCACGTACAATTTCTTTTTTATTAATTGCTCAGGAGCAAAAAAAATCGAAATGTACATACGGGCAATAATTTTAACGTTAAACTGATACATCCCAACTGTGACGAACTGTCAACAACTCTAGAATTCAATATCCACCGAGTTTGTGACTATTAAAGCCATCACACACGCACACAAACACACACGATGTGTTTGGAGAATGCCAAAGAATTTATAGGCCTTTTCTGCAGTGTGAGAATGATTGTACCACTGCGATATTTATTGGAATTCAATGAAACGAATCGCTCTCGTATCACTGGCGCCAATAACGCGTCAACGTCGCACGAGATTCCGTTACACCAAAATGCCCCGATGAATCAGTGAAATAAAAAAAAATGTAAATAATAAATACCAAAGATAACATTGTCACTCCTCAAAAACTTTAATTTACCATCTAACGCCGATAATTACTTGTTCTAAAGAATTCCTCCGACAAGATTGACTTTTTTCTCAATATTCTTTAGTGTCACTACTAAAACTAGTGGTCCTCAATGACAAGACGACATTTTCAAAACTAGAATTGCAAGTTTATAGCCCATGAATGAATAAGTACTTATATGTTGGGAGCACGAAAATCAACACATCACTGAGCAGTGGTCAAGTGTGGTTCAAGTCCGGAAAATCGTGCCAGCAGAGTGAAAAACACATTGTTGTCAATATATCTTGATTTAATAGAATTTTTCTCAAACAATTGATTAAATCAATGTTTTGTACGTGTGCCAGGTCGACTCTGACCTGGCCGAAGTACTTCTGACCTCTCAGTAGCAAATACAAACTACAGATTTGCCTTAAATTAACTTCTCAGACGCGAAAGGTAACTGTCGACGGGTGTATTTGTCTGAGTTGCATCTGCGACACCTTCCCACGAGATTACAATCTGTAGATAGGTTATCGTAGACGTAAGTTGTGCGACAGAGAGTGCACGGTGGGCGAGTCAGTATAATGGGAACACTACACAGAGAGCTATACAATGTATAATTTACATGGATGCAACCATATCCTACAGCTACGCTGACAATCTGTACATACAGCTGCGCATCTGTGGCCTCTGATGTCAAGAATAGGTGTGCATAGGGTCATCTTGGCTCAAAGATGCATCTTGATGCCGCGTCCTACGTCGAGGCAATGTCTTGGAAATGACAGGATTGTGTCAGCACTGTTGTGAAATAATTAATGATCTTTCCCATCCGCAATAGTTGGCACAAAATAAATTAGTTGGGAGCAAAAAAAGAAAAAAGTATATACACGCTAACACCCAATCTAATATTTATATATCTATATTGTTGGAAAAATTATTTGCAACTCTTGCGTGCGTTCTGAGTTAATCAATTTTCTACCCCTTATGAAACAAATGGACCAATTTGATCCGAAAATTATCTCTATATAGAGAGGTTGCCATAGCAATGGATGAGTGAAGTCGAGATTTAATGGATCCTATTTACTTCGTGAAAACCTTATAGAAGTCAGAAAGATTTTTTTTGTTTTACAATTTTAACGATTGTGTAAAAAAGGTTAAATATGAAATTTTTTATATCTTCGCAATTGTCTTTGAAAAATGTTTTTTTTTTTTGTTTTTGTTTTGAAAAAAGTAAAAAATAAAAATGGTTAAACCATAAAACATATATATTACATAAAATTAATAACATCAAAAAGCTTTAACATGCTGTTCTCTTTTGACACGTCTATTGATTTTTCACTGATATCAGCACACGTTGGAGTTATTAAAAAGTGCAATCAAGCAATTATCGATCGAGCCCAGCTCCCCGAACTTTCCCATCATGCAAACTGACAGTTCTTCGCGAGATTTTGGTCAGTACGGACGTCTCCAGGAATCCAATAGGTAAAAAATTTAGCTCACTGCCATTTTACGAATTTTTGCATAACATTGAAAAAATCTTTTCAAATAAAATTCAAGCAAAATCCGTTACTTCTATCGAAACAGACGACCTTGCCTTAAAAAAATCATCCCATTTGCATCGAAAATTCGTGTGATTTGCATCAAAAAATTACAAATTTTTTTTATTATTTTGCATATCTACTGAATTCTCTAAATGATTAACAAAAAAAATATATCATGCTCCATTTTGATATTAATAACGTGATATAGTCGAGATGATTCAAAAGAAACGCCAGTCGAAAAGTCTCAAAAAAAATCATAAATTATTGATTGACGCTAATATAATATTTATCACGAAGCAATTAGCTGGTTATAGTTACGCCTTAAGGCAGAAATTGTCCTGGAGTACCTATACTACTACTACTACGACACAGCAGAGAATACTATCTAGCAGGCGGCTTAGAAGCTTCACCTTTCCGGTCTTTAGAGAGCTAAGGAACTACAAGTTCAAAGAGCCAGGCGACTCTGAGAGCTATTGCTCGAAATTCGGGTCTTTGTACGCTCAATTTATGCAGTGTTGCTTTATAATTGACTGCACTGCATAGTCATTTAATTTAATTTAGTTTTTTATTTTATAAAATACGATTATTGTCATTAACCGTTGATAATCAGAAAAATTTGGGTTAATTGCCACGAATAATGACAACCAAAGCGGAAATATAATCTTGAAATAATGATTTTCATCAAAGAATAATGAATTAGCTTAAAATAGAACTTTTAAAGTTGATAAAAATATAAAAACGTTTTAAAGCATTCCTTTTTTAAATTAATTCTGGATGACATTATTGCGTTTTTTTGAAATATCTACTGAGAGATTAGCTTTTGGTACTAAAATAAATATATATATAGGTTTTTTAAAGCTTCCAAAAAGTCCTTTAAGAGTTCACTCTTCTCTTCCACTTGATTTAGCTACGATGCTCTATTAAAGTGCAGATTTTGGCTGCGCCAGCAATGCGGAAGCGGTACCTACTCTTTATAAAGAAAGAGGTTAAGGCTTGTGGTAAAAAATTTTCCTCTCGAAAAAAAAAAGCAAATAAATCAATAAAAATTTATATATCAATTTCTAAAACAAGTAAATTAAGAAAATACATTTTATCAATAAAAACGACATTTTAATAATGCCATTTTATCAATTAAAATTATTACCCCACCATTAAATACAGAGAAAAATGCCACAAAAATGACAGAAAAGAAAAAAAAAATCTTTCTATTTCATCAAACACTTGAATGATTCATTGAGAAAAATTTTTCTTCACATAAATTGAAATAAAATAATATCTTTAATAAAAAAAAAAAATTGTCGTAAACAACAATTCGTATAGGACATTTTGTTGGAAGAATTTTCTCGTATAACGTGCTCGTATTTCCCGTCTGTAAAGATTTCCACATCTCAAAGAGAGAAAAATCCGTATAAAGGAATGTACGACCAAGCTTACTGAGCTTCAACTCATGACTTGAAGAAGAAAAAAGGGGTCCTCATCTTCTTTATATATTGTCACGACTGACATAGGAAACAATGACGACAGCTTGCGCAACAACGGGATGCATAAGTCGAGGTAAAAGAAAGCGGAAAAGGACGTGAGTAAGGTTGGCCAACTCAAAATACCAGAGGAATACCCGAGAGAGTGTTAAGCAAATCGCAAAACGCCATGAGAAAACTGCATGAGAGCCCTGGTAAAATTCAGATATAGCCTTCACTTCCCTCCACATTTCCCCCAATGTACGTGTTCACGACAGCGACACGAAAATAATAGGCAATAGAAACAATACTGGCCGGGTCGAGCATTGTTTTTCCCACGTCGTTATATCTATGCTATATTGTTGTCAGTAGAAAACAATATTCTGAATTGATTGATAAAACGCCCCTATAAAAGTTTAAAAATATTTTTCTTTTTCAGTATCATTGTTGCCAAAAATTTCACAACTATGATACTTTTAAAAAATATTCTACTATTTTTAAAGCCATTTTTAAAACAATATAATATTGTAAAAAAAATTTGAATCTCTTGATAATTAAATCAATGTAATTACAAAGGAAAAAAAAAAAACATTAGAAGTAGTTTTACTAAATTTGATAAAGAAAAATCTGCCAAACAATTAATTAAGAGAGAATTTTTATAATATATAAAAATAAATGCATAATATTTTTAACTATAGAATTCAAAGACTATTCTCATCCAACAGATTTAAATTTTATTCATCGACCATATACAGATGCCTTATGTGTGCATGGCTGTGACATTGGAATAGATATTGACACAGATCCGTATTGAGATAGAAGACTGAATACGATATTTGTTCGAGAATATCAAGCTCCTTGTTCGTCGGGGGAAATTTCTACTATATCACACAGTCGAGAAATGTGGCTGAAAAAATTGGCAAACAAAAGTGAGTTTGGATAATCCTTGATTTTCTCACGTTTCTCACATATACTTAAAGAAACAAAGCCCAGTATTCAGAGTACCAAATTTCACAGAGAGCTACATCAAAGGTTCTGGGTTAAAAGCAACCTGGTGCATAAGTCAATATACTTTCTCACAGAGTGAATAATACACCTGCACGTGAGAGATATCCGCATCATCAAAGAGTGATACAAAACTTGATTTTTACATATTTTAAAATTCAGTCCATCTTTTAATAATTAAATTTACACATAGAACAAATATTAACCGCGAAGTTTTAAACAGAAAATTTGATGTTTTCATCAATCAAAACATTTGCATCAAACACCGTAAGATAATGGTACCATTTTCTCATGTTGTTTCAAAGTGTAGATGAAATGCTCAATTCAAACATTATTCGAAATCAGCATCACTTCGACATCTAACTTTGAAATTAGAACGTTGTAAACTCTTAATTGATTTTCAAGTGGGTTTTTTTCAATCCATCGACAAACTAACGCTACAAGCTAACGCTATATCAACTGTTAGTAATGCCTAAAAAATTAAACGCTTAGAGCATTGACACGTTTTTAAAAAAAATAATTATTGTAATTTTTTCGACTTTTTTCACGCTTCTCATCTTGATATCCAATAATTTATGCACAAAAATGTCATTTTTCAAAGTTAAAACAACACTTAATTGTGGGTCGGATATGGTTTGATTATAAGTAAGAAAATAGAACTTAAAAAAAAATTATTATCACAAAAATGATTGTTCTGTCAGTTCATCAGAAGAATTGTATCTAGATTGAACTTGGCTTTTATACATGGGGGATGAAAATCTTGAATAAAACAGTAATATATCTAATTCAAACAAGCGTATACGAAGAGCGTATCAGAGGTGATGATTGACTGCTGGAACGTAATCTACCACGAAATAGCCATGAACTGTCCATTGACATGACATGCGCAATTTGTCGCTCGCCAGGACATATATAAATATCTTTTTCTCGTCATATAAATCACACACACCATGGCCATTAATATATATATAGAAGTGTCACATCGTGCCACCAAAGGATTGACAAATTTAATCTGACACTTGGTAGCTCCGCACAAAAGTGTTTATGGATCATAACTTCAATAATTCGTGAGGAAAAATTCTGATATACTGAAGCTTGAGAAACTTTCTGACACTTTGTGTCGAAGAAAATGAAACGCACCCACATCAGGAAAAGAAAACAAAATTTCAAAACGAGTGACACACAGTAAAGTAATATTTCACGTAAATTATCAGAAATAATGTTGAATTCATTTTTTTTGTTAGTCAGTTCAATATAAAATAGTTGTATAAAGATGTTTTTCCACTTTTTATAGCAATTTGTAGGATCTCGTTGTAAAACACGTAAACCCAACCATTAATTTTTTATTGCAACGAAATTAGTTTCTCTTCGTTGGCACACACACACACAAGAGTCTATAGAAATGTTAAAGAGCTACACAGTAATCGAGTCAGTCTATTATTCAACTGCAGCCTCAACCTTTTTATCGGTGGCGCATTTGTAATGAATCAAGGGACATAACAGTGGCTTACACCCTTCTCTCCACTAAGCTCCTTGACCTCGCCCAAGACTCTACCAGTTTCTTGTTAAGAACAGCTTTTTCTTCTTCACACAGCCAGCCTTGAAATGCAAATATTCAAAAGCTTTTTCAACATCTAAAATCTAGAAAAACTTTATCAAAGCAATTTCATTTAAACTCTTATCTCCCCCTTATAAAAAAATGAAAAAAAGTAATATTATTCTCAACCAAAACATAAAACAAATTATTTAAAATTTTTTATTAGATCCATGCGCTGAAAATTTGTTTATTCACATAGAAAAAAAACAACGCAGAAATATTAGTTGAATCCAGTATAAAGCTGTCTAGATTTTTCCATGTTTTTCTTGGTAGAAAAACCAAGCCACAAGGTTTCCAGTCATTGCAGTCCCTCTATACTCCCACATTCGCTCTTTATATCCACTGGACTTGAATTTTAGATGAGAGACAATCGACTCGTCGCACACACCACTTGTCCAATGTTCCACTGTAAGACTTCTACGAGCTCACCAATAGCACTTTGCTCAACTATTTCACATACCCTTGGTCATTTTCTGTCGGCAAGTTAGCTCAAACGCTACCTGTACTATTCACTTGTAGTACTCGCTTAATTCAACTGTTGAATTGTAAAATAACAAGCGCAAATGTCCTTTGAAATTTCACCGCAAATTCACAATGTCTAAACCTACGAAACTCTACTATTATCTTTCTCTAGAAAAAAATAGTAAAAGAAAAAAAAAACATCCAACGAATCTAGGTAAACATAAATTCACAGTTCTATTTCCTTTTTCACATTTAAAATTATTTTAGTGAGTATATTCAATTTTTTACGATATCCTGTGTAATTTATTGTAGAATTAATTCATTGAATTAACACTTATACTCATACAATTATAATTTCTAAAGAACCCTAATATTTATAACAGTATATGATATAGATATCGGGTAATTTATATTTTGACAAAGATAGTGGAGAAAAGGTATGCGGTATATTTCTGAAAGGATCCATTCTCAAGCTTCGAGATTGAAACTCGTAAGCATAAGAGAAACCAAAAGAGACGATGCGATGGAATCGGAGCTAAAGGGGTTTATAGTTGTGACAGCTATTGTCTCTTTAAGTAATCCGTTGAGTTTCATCTTGGTGAAGTGCTTGAGGGTAGATTGAGCAAGGGAGAGAGGGGCTTTTGCGATGCGTCTGATGAATTTAATTATCCTACAGCGCTAGATGCTCACACATTATATTTGCAACAACGCGAAACATAGAGTTTTGAATGCGATGAATGAATTGTTCGCGAGTCTTGATTGGAGCACGTTTATAGCATCACACGAAAAAAAAAAATGATGCAAACGAGACGAATGGAAATCGATAACGAATCTCTTGGCATGCCAGTGTGCGAGTGCACTAGATGCATCGGAAGTCGTCACTGGGAATTCTCTGAAAATCACGCTCGACTCGTCAGCGGCTGCTGATACAAACGCGCGAAGGGATATATACACGAGACATCACTTTCCATGAAACGAATGAGTATAACCACCCAGGGAGTAGATGGTGCCACCAATCTGGCCATCTTTCCCAAAGAGGTTTGGGCCGCCCGAGGGAACCATTATCGAACACCCGTCATTCTCATTTCCAACGTCACCCTAGAGAGTATTAGATGAAAACTCATGTTTCGTTTATATTTCTTTTACAGAAAATGGGTACCGTCCATGGTGAAGAACTACCCTATGTCTTTGGAGCACCACTGGTCAATGGTTTGGGACATCTTTGGAAGACCAATTATACCAAATCCGAGACGGCAATGTCAGAAAGCATCATTGAGGCTTTTGCAAGCTTTGTCAAGTTTGGGTGAGTTAATATTTAAACACTGGAAAATAGTTACACACTTTTCAAGAAAGTTATCATTATCATTTTTGGAATCTTTCAAACACCGCAAACCAAATCTAATGCAAAAAAAATTTTTAACAGTCGTATTTTTATGTTGATAATTATTATAAAATAATGCATCAAATTTTTTAGAATATTGATAAGTAGATGAGGAGTTTGGCACAATTCCAAAATTTTCAGTTGCATAGAAGCAACGTGCACAAATATAATGTCTATGTATGTCAGATAGATGCATAGAAAATTTTATATAATTTCCAACAAACAAGATTCAATCTGGTTTTGCCAGAAAATATATTCCTTCAATAAAATAGTCTTAAAGCTTGAAAAATCCCTTTAGATACACAAATAATGTATTTTGTCAAAATATATACAATTACAATAATTTTCAAAATTCAAAATACTTCAGACAGTAAGAAATAAATTGATCAGTTATACGTTATGGCGAATACTTGGAGTAAATCTCGTCAATTCTTTGGTGGTGGTTATGGACCAAGATAGACGCGCTACATACAATAAATGTACAGAAGGTGATGGTGAGAGAGAACGGATTACTGTGTGAAGCGAGCAGAAGTACCTCTGAGCATGGCCTAGACAATTGATCGACACTGAATAGTACGTGAGGCACGAAATTCACCGGCAGGTGGACAAATTGGATCTATCTGCCTTCACTCAGTCGGGAAAACGTTTCTTCAAGCCAGCTGGATATCGAATTGATTTGAACCCAACTACGTGGCCAGTTTAAATCTGACCATTTGAACCAGAGATTATTAGATTTATTTGTCAATAATGCATCAGTGAAACTCGATCAACCTAGACAATACTCAAAATATCTAACCCAATTGATAACGTAAATATACCCATTTTAGAAATCTCAAATGGAATGCAAACACATTTAATTCAATCCCAACAATCCAAACTTACTATCCGAATATACATTTCAATTCTAACGACAAAAATCAACATTACCCTCGACAAAATCATTAAAATCTTAAATTTAATATATGTCATTATAGTAAAAAAAAAAAAAAAAAAAACAATAAAACTTTAAATATCTACAAATGTAATTGCAAAAAATTTTAACCTCTCAAAGAGTTATATCCAGTTGCAAGGCTAGAAAAGTTTTTTTGTTGATTTTTTGAGAAGAAGGCATTTTACTTAAAAAAAAAAAAAAACAAAGGATGTTGGTGTTTATAGGGGAGATGCTCTAGTTTAGATTATCGGAAATTAAAAAATAGGTCAGATGCTTCTAGAGAATAGATAAATCTAAGAATTAATCGAAGAAATAGTCGAAATTTGAATTTTTTACAGTAAGACGATTATTTGAACACAAATTTTGAATTTTCAACAGAAATTTTCATGAAAAATTATTATAAAAAATCGAAATAATTAGTAAAAATCTTATTCCGAAGATTAATCCTCGAAAAATATATTTGATAAGGTTGTGTTGAATTTTCCGATCGATCAGTTGAGCCGTTTTTGAGAAATCATGGTCGCCGACTTTTAAAACATCGTTTTGAGAAAAAAGCGTTTAAAAATGGATAAATGCTAGTACAGCCTATGGTCTTCCTACTTTTCAACGCTCCGTATTTATCTTCCAGAATATTTTCTAGATCGATCCGAATGAAAGAACACCTTAAAACTGATCCACACTCGGTGGATTAGTTGCATATATGAGCGCACGAAATATTTATATTTTTCAAAAATTTTTTCCGGACTCTTTGGGCCTTTCCTAGGGTGCCGCCCTACTACATGCAGATCGGTATCAGATTGCGATAAAGAATATATACTCAAATACATGTACATTCCGAAAATGAAATAAAAATTATTTAAAATTTCTACCCGATGTATATAACCTCCTAATAAATTCATTTCAACTGTTGATGAGTCGCTTCCGGCAAGCTGTTGAATTAATCCAAAGTATCAAATAAAACCTCAACTGATCCATATCAGTACAAGCAAAAAGATTAACGATTCTTCCAGTAGAGTGCACGATCGATTTTTTTTGTCTCGTATACACCAAATATTACAACGAGCACTCGAAATGAGTTGGCGCAGTAGGAATATGCATTGCACAGACGCAGATTCGTATACTGCCAACTTATTGGCGACATATGCACGACCCCCTGACACTCTGTCATGAATATGCACGAGCCCAAAATCCCTGATATTTCAGTCTTCTCCAACGAATTTGCTTCGTCAACACGAAATTACAAGACGCATGTATATGAACATCAGACTATTGACGATTAAGACAAGGTGCGCAAATCTAACCTAATACTGATTACTTCAAAGAAGAAAAAAAAAAAAAAACAAATTCTAATTACAAAAATCATTGACATTACCGTCACGTTCTTGTTTAAGTTTCTACACAAGTCTGGTAGAGGGCGGAGGGCAACTAGGGGAATATTTGTCGCGTATAAACTCTGATATAATCGTATTGTTTCATTGGTAGAAACAATTGTAAAAAAAAACAAACACTTGGTATAAAATACCCATTTACCAGATGGGGCTCTGTTGGAAACGATTATCAAAAGATACGTTTCCCACGAGATAAGTTTTCTCTCTGTAGAGCAGAAATTGTTGTGGGGAAAAATGCAGAAAAATAGAGTAATAAAAAGAAAACAAAAGTTTATTCAGAAAAATTTCACCATCAGAAAAAAAACGATTACTTTTTACCACATGAATGTTATGTTATTTTTAGATTATCACTCAGCTAGATGATCTGGAAAGTTGCAATTAATTCAATGTGTAATGGAAAGCGGTAGAAAATATTTGCTTGACGTTTCTATCAAAGGATTGATAAAAAAAATTAAAAAATACACACTGATGCGTGTGAGTGGTATAGGGATAAAACAAAGGGATCCATCAATAGGAAAATGATGGGAAAATAAAAATTAAACGGTAGATATCAAATTCACGTTTTTTAAGCCACCCTTCTTTACCATCTGGTTTGTTGCTGCATAAACCTTCTCTCGGCATCAGGTGGAATAACATATTGGAAAAAAATGTAGTTTATACACACATATATACGCAGCTCTATTGCCTTCTGCCATATTCCATCATCAATTCAATCAGAACCGCATTTGCCAGATTATTCTAGTGGAAGTTTGAAAGCCCGATAGACACGTAACTGTCACCTCTCTTGCTCTCTTCTCTGAATTCCGCATTCCAATATCAAATTTTATGAAATATCTCTCGAAAGTTTGACAAGATGCCCCATCAAATTATATACCCATAAAACTGTCTATATAATCAATTTTTTATCAGAACAATTTATAATATTTTTTTCATCAATTTCAAATCATCTTAGATTAAATTCTGAAAAAAATTCATAAGTGAAATAACAAAAAAAAATTTCATTGAAATCAAATGATAGAAAATTTCATTGCCTATGCAAAAAATGCAAAATAAATATTTAATATATTTTACTTTCTTTAAGATACTTAAAAAAATAAAAATTTTTATAAAATCAAGTATATCTTGAAAACTACGAAAAACACACACAAAAAAAAAAAACTTTATTCCACATTTTTCGTAAGAAATTCAATCCCCAATTGTTTAACTTGAGTAACATTTTGTGTTATCTTCTATATCGATCGAATTATCAGCCGAAAAAATCACAAAAATAACAAGAATTGTCTATACCTTTTCAAACGTGTTTTAAATGCGTTAAAATTAATGAAACATGAATGTCAATAATTCAATATAGTTAATCAAATATAAATTACTACCTAGATCGAGTGATGTGTTTTTTCTTGCTTTATTCAAGATTCAGAACATTTGTTATCACCTGCCAGACGCCTGAGCCATTATATTTTGAATAAATACAGGGCGCTTCTCCGTAACTCACATTGACTGACACTAACTCCACAGAGTTATCCCCACCATTTCATGCCCGAGGTTTGCTCCTGAAGCGCCAGATCGGCGATCACCGTGAAACAACCATCGCGGCTGATGAGCTTGCAAGCTTACCACGACGATGTTGATTTACTCCATTCAATCTCACGGGAGAGACTTTAATTATATCGCGCTTCGTGTGTGTGTGTGTGTTTTTTTTTCCCGCTTCCCCGAACCATCAGGCTCACATATATACACACATCACGAATTACATGCAAGCCATGCAGTGATAAATCTTCTATTGATCAGAAAAACTTTATGGTTCGCGTGCATCGCGTGGGGTTTCCGGCAAAAAAAAATCCACAAGTTCGTCAGCACAAAATACATTATTATTTTCCAGACTAGTGACACTGAACTTTTAAGTGACTTCGCGGTTCGTTGCAAGTCCTGACCGAAACCCGTGACCTCCGGCAAGCCCATTCGTCGTAATTTTGTACAATGTTACCCGCTTTCAACGGATGAACTGTGTGGGAACGAAAAAAAAAATCGGATTCGACCGTCGAGAGGAAATAAAAACAATAAAGTTATTGCGGTCACACATCAATAATTCTACATTCTAGAGCTTCCTATAAAGCACGATAAAGCACCTTGCCGCCTGCCTTTGAAGTCATTCTATATACATACCTAAAATGATCAATTTCGTGACGATAATTCAATGACATCACATTTCCACTCGATAAATTTAAATTATTTCTTGTGAATTTTGATAAATAATCAAAGATAATTATTAAATCAATCTAAACTAATATATAATTACGAGTTATATAATTTTGTCAAATAATAATATTCAACATTTGTCACATTTAATGCACATTAATAGCAAATCAATGGTCAATACGTATACGTATGTCAAAGTCAAAGAACATTTACTATTTATATAATCAAAAGATTTAATTACTAGCAATATAGGTGATTTCAATTTGTTGATGTTTATAAACTCATGTCAATTTCAAAATGAAATTTCAATTATATATACATATGTACTATCAAATACAAATAATGTATATATCATCAATCGCGGCAATAATGAAAAATTCTGCTAATATTCGTTTAGCTTAAATATATTAGATTAAACATCGAGTTTACATTTACAACTGTCAACTTTGTTTTTCCAACTTTTCAACATCTAACTAGTTTAAAGACATCAGAGAAAAACAAATCTTAATCATTTATACATTAACTTTAAAAACTTCTTGATTACATCAGATCAAAACTCTTCCTTCCACTGCTAATTCAACATGAAATCTATGTAAAACTTGGAATATAATAACAAATCTTAGCTAACTGTAATGAAAAATTATTGTTAGTTTTTCCGCGCCAAAAGATAAATGATGAATTACCTACTTGCTCGATAACTCAATCGATATTTACAAAAAAGACTTTTAAAAATAGTACACATTACGATATACATGTGCATCAATTATTTTGGCTTAAATAAATTCTTTTATCAAGGTAAATGCTTTGTGAGCTCATGACATGTTGGCGTAGAGTTCGAGGTTAAGAGTAGTTAGCACGTATGTCTGCATTATAGGCCGCTTGTTTTGGAATTACGATGGTAAAGTACGACAGGCGTGGTCACGGCCTCACGTTATGTTTGCGATTACCTGTTTCGCGGTTATTGGAGGCCAGTTGTATGTTTAGCTCTTGGGCAATGCGAACTCCGAGCCGTTCGCAGCCCTGCCAGCTTCACAATCGAACGATTATGCTAAATTATTGTTTACAACTGCTGTATCCTATTTATTGGTTGGGTGGCCATCCAATGCAGCTCCAATGTATCTTCGGTGTGGCTTGTTTGTATATACGATGACTGTGATAAACTCGCATGAACATCTATATACTTAATCACGGTAAATCATGGTATTTTTTAAAACCCTTTCAATCTATTAAAATTATAACTTTTTTACTTTTTATACAAGTTGACACTCTGTCGACACAAACTCTTTATATTGTAACTTTTTCTTTTTTAATAGAATAATTATCTTCCATCAATTTAGTCCGTTGATTGATAAACTTAATTTGCTTCATAAAATTACCTGCCATAAATTATTACTGACTTACTACTCTGTTCTTTGCCAATCTTCATTAGTCATTTTCTTCTAGAGTATCGCTCAGAACCAGACTTTTCTCACGTTTTTTTGCACGCAAGCGCACTGATGGAAAATCAGTGCTTCAATGTATTATGTTTTTATTCTAAAGAGACCAGAGAATCGTATAATGCATGATAAATTTATGTTTCTCATCAAGTCATAAATTAAATTTCAAATAGATCAAATTATAGTTTTGTTTATTAACCAAAATTTCTATTCTAAACACGTTTTGTCTGTATTGAAATATTCCTAAACTTGGTTTCATCATATTTTCACAATATTCATGATTGAATTTCTATCAAAATACAGTCATTACACTTACTAACATTAATATTAAACGTTAACATCCAGACAATTATATCACGTGTATCGGAAAAATAAAAAAAAAAACACGTTTTGTGTAAAAAAAAGTACATACATTAAAAAAGTTCATATCATCAAGTTTGAAGCCAATTACAAATTAATTAATGGTGATCATAGAATTTTTTATAATATCTTCAAAACTACTGAAAATAAAAATTTTTCTCTAGAGACTTTTTTTCTAGAGAATTTTATTAGCTATAAAAAAGGTTTCCCACAAAATTTGTCTAACTCGTATCCTTATCAAGATATTTGCTAGTAAAATGGTCTCAACTTTTCGACAATACGCTTTTTTGCGGTTTCAAATACACGCGTTATGATTTATTATAAAAAAAAAATGAGAATCATGAAGGGATGGATTAGTTACGGCAGTCCTGTCACGCAAGAGAGTCACCCCTCGAAATCAAGTACAATTTCATTTATAATTACTCGGACTTGAACTAATAGAGAGGGATCACAGAAATTCTATTCACTCCCCTTCATTAAACACTGAAATTACTTCGATATTTCAGTCACGTAGAGAGCCGTTAGACATCCGAGCAATGAATCTACCTTCTTTAAATATATACCATGGACAGCAATTCTGCCATACATGTTATATAGCAATTTATAACTTATATCCAACTGCTTGAATCAATCAAATAATCACCCGTATACAATATTACAGATATATTCATAATTACTGCACATCTATCTCATCAAGATATCCAACTAATCTGCGTTTTACTGCGCTCTATACTCATTAACTATGACTGACATATACACTCTGACGATCCGATTAGTTTAATTACAACAAATTAAGTAATTGTATTGCGCATAAAATATCCAACAACTCTAACTAAATACACCTGACAGTTTAAATGAGTTACATAACACTAAAATTCAACACTAATACGTAATTAATAAGATAATAACATTATAAATATCCCACAATTATAATATTTTCGATAAATTTTTTTATGTTTTTCATCGATAACTTCAATTTTAATTTATTTTACAGTTAAAAAATAAGTTTTTAAAATTTTATTTTCACCCTTAATATATTAAAATTCAATTTTTTAAAAAGATATATATAAATATAATGTTAAAAAGATGAGTAAAAATATTTATCAATTTAATAAAATGAAATAAAACTCAATGGAATTGACTTTAAAACGTTATCTCTGACCTAATAAACGTATTACTGTCGTTCTATCACCTGTATATCCAAAGGATTATTGACGCCCATGCGCAACATAGTGTGCGCCGCCGCATAATTACTCCCTGTATCCTCAAACGCAGATAACGGCAAGCGAATCGGGCAAATCCGACGTCAGACACACGTCGAGATACGAGTAGCCGATGGGATTATCTGATTATTTGATGTCTATCAAAACAAAAAAAAATAGAAAGAAAAAAAAGAAATTATAGATATCCAACTAAATTCCCGACTGACTTGAAAAGAGGATTAATTAACTAGGTTTAATCCATAGGACGTTAAAAATAAATTCTCGGTATAACATTGATAATAACAAACTTGCAATTTTACACTGTAAAATCTGAAACTATACTTAATCCTGTATTTAAGACTGTCTAAGACCAGAGTTTATCCCTTCTAAAAGCATTTAAATTACTATCGCAAGCTCTGGACAGCGTGGTGATGTTAAACACGTGCTCAAAGGTTGACCTAAGCTATGTAAACATCCTCCTAACGTTGAGAGACCTGGTTTCACCTCAAAACAACCGGAACTTCCACCTAAGATCATCAATACCGTGGTATTTTGGCTCATAGAGGCCTAAAGCAGGCCTACAGACATTTTAAATGACAAAACAGTAATGCGAATTAGTTACTGATTATCCCTAAAGTATATATATATATCTATAACTTGTGTTTTAGGAGTCCAAACGTGAGTGAACACTACCGAAATGACGCTTCCATGCCAATAAGCAAAGAAAAGTATCGATTTCGATCCATCAATTGGGAGCAGTACGATCCAGTACACCAGAAATACTTAGAAATTGGTGAGTAGAATGTAAAAAAAAATTATTTCTTTCCTCCATGGCCACACTAGCTCTCTTATATCCACCTATAAAGCACGTTTTTCACAGGCGAACGTGAAGGAAGTACGTAAAACAAATATACCTAGTGAAGCTCAATATGTCGTTGCCAACAATGCGCGAACAATTTTCACATCTATACTCTCTTGCATCAAAAAACGAATATTCTGACGTTATAAATCAATATTTTTGCTGCCGAAAAAAGTATACGCTTATATCGACAAAGCTACTACCTGGATTTTTTTTTTATTTATTTTTTTTTTTTCATCTTCTGTGACGATAAAATGAGTGACAACAAACGACGAAACAAACAGATGGAGAGTAAAATGACGATCCTCATTATTTTCTCCAATCGTATATATACGATATACGTTTTATATACTTTTTATTATTATTTCTTCGAGCATGCAATCGACAAAGTATTTGTACTCCAATGAACTCTCAAAAGCTTGCTAGCGATCGATTGGATATCGGATAATTCCAAAAACTTCAGAATTTAATCGACAACAGAAATAATTAAATTTAATATTGTTTAAAACTATTTCAAAAGCTCTAAACTATAATTCTTATTAAATATTGAAATTAATTTTAATCAAGGAAATCCCTAGTCAAAATATAAATTTCTCTAAAAAAAAATTTTTTTAATTCTCTGCTTCGATCAATTGATCGATTGATAAACAACAAAATCAAATTTAAAATAATTTAAAAATATAATTAATAGTTCTCCATTAAATTAATTACTAAACAGCAAAATTTATTTCTTACAAAGCTTTAAATAATTATTTTTTCTACATATAAAAAAATATTTTTACTTTTATTAATTCCAAAAGTTTTCAACTACATTGATTTCAATGTTCTCGAACGACCTCTTTATAATAATATCAAGACCTTATTTTTCTACGACGTAAAATACCTCACGAAATAAAGAAAATAAACACATACAATGTTTTGATGTTGATAGTCACAAAAAGTAATGTAAAAAAAGAAAAAAAAAATTGTTTAAAATCATATTTTGACGATTTTTGTAGATTTAAAAATTCTTAAACGACTTTTAAAAATACTTGTATCGGGCAAAACTTTTTAAAGGGCTCTTAAAACATAATAAACTATGATTTCTCGATACGAGACACAAAAAACAAAAATTGTCGGTTTTTTTAGGGCGACCCCAATGAACGTATTAAAGAATTATAATTTTAAAACCTCAAAAATCTAGAATAAACTTAATTGTTATATATATACCAGATCAAAGAAGAATTTATAGAGAGTATCTAAACACTGCGATAAGGGGGGAAAAATTTCAAATAATCAGATAAAAATTGAAATTCCATGTTGAGGTGGAAATTGTAGAAGTAAATGGTTGAAATACGTAGAATTGGCGTATGGAGAAATGAGCATTGCGCCATTTGATCAAGTTTGCCGTAGTATATGTGAATGTTATTTGTTTTTGTGGCACACAATGAATCGAGTGATGCCCAGATATCGATTAAGCTCTGCTCGTACTGGCAACACAATGCCACCGGCCAGGATAAGCGATAGAGCAACAAATTACTATCATAACTAACCTTCCCTGTGGTGCGCGCTTGGATCCAATGCGCTCGCGCCACCGCCACCATTGTATTACTTTGACAGTCTCACTTGCAAGTGATTCAAACGAATGAAAGAGGTCAAAAAAGCACGAGACGACGACGCTTGCGTGTTCATTTGCAGTTTCGGGCCTCTTTCTATACCTACAGTCTAAACATAGCTGTTCATGTTAATCTGCAGTTTTCAAGCAACGTCCAACTAAATTCCGCATGAAAATCATCCTTTATCAGGATAAAAATGAAAAATATTTCCTTGTAAATATATTAATAAATTGTTTATACTCTTTTGAAATCCTATCCACATGATATTTGTCATGGATTATTTCAAGCACAAGTCCGTAGGACTTCTGACACTTGCACACAACGCGCGCGTAAATGCATCAGTGAGTTTTGATTTTACGCTGACGTGGATTTCCACCAGTTGCATTTTTAGTAGTTATTCAAGCCCGGTGATCGTCCTGCGATTTATTGGAAATCGGCCGACGTGCCGCCAGGATATATACGCAAAATGCAAAACCACTGGACCAAAAAATTTGCGGTTAACGCGTCAACCTATTGCCAATAAATGACCATGCAGTTGTGAATTTATAAAAAAATTTTATAAATTAGTTGGGCACATTACACATCAACTAATTCTTCTATCAACTGTAAGAATTATTTAATCTACACGAATTTCTTGATAAAATTTTTGTGTTCAATATTATACAAAAGCTCCTATTTATTAAACTCGCATATGTAACTCTCATTAGATACAGTGAACTTTATATCAAATTTATTAGCCACATCAATTTTACACCTAAACTTATCGAAGTACTTTGCGCAATATTTCATAAATATCCGCGAGAGAAAAATTTCCATCAGCAACGCCTCTTTGAAAAGGAAAAAAAAAATATATCACAATGGATCCTCCGTTTTTTCCGATGGACTTTGTTAATCAAAGCCGACATCATCAGCAGAGACAGTGAGCGTTGGATATATATCTATTTGAAGCCTCGATAATTGAATTCAAGAGCAAAAAAAGTAATAAACGACTGTGTTTCATTAAAATTTCTCATGTACAACACCTCGCGCAGATATATCTAAATTGGTAAAAAAAATTCCTGCAGAAATAATCAATCATTTGTGCAGCATCTAATTAAACAGAAGAAGAAAAAAACAAATCATTTAATTGGTATTACAACCTTGCAAGCACAATTCTATACTCACTCTTTGCTATATATTATATATAATTGTATCGAAAGGGCTTGTACGTTGTTATAGACAATTACATGAATTCTCAAGACTCGTAATTTTGTATAATTGTGCTGATTTGCATTATACAGTCGATGGTGCACAAAATGAATCTACAAAGTTTCTCAAACTTTATTATTAAGAGGCTGTGAAGAGTTGTGAACGATAAAAAAAAATATAGTTAAACTTTGTGCAGTAAATTCTTGTATCTAGCCAACTATAAATACTTAGAGGTGAATTCTATCATAATAATATTCATAAAAGTCTAAAATATAATATTTTCACCCTCTATCAATCATTGACAATATGATATATATATGTGAGAGAGCGTTAACATACATTTGTAACATTTAATCTTCTTTACTGTACTTTGCTTTCAAGAAAATTGGGGTTACCGACAACGAGAGGGCGAGAAAAAAATGTCATCGCCTCTATCTCACTTTTAGATGTATATATGCTAAGTAAAAACTTTGGTTATTTATTGGAAAAATATTGAGGTAAAGTTTGTCATTTCATCAGTCGCCTTTACATCAGGAGTATTTCTTTGAAAAATATATATATATATATATAAATACACCTAATTCACTTTCATGATCTTCGCTCTTGCTGCAGCTCAACCAACTACGTTTACCCAAGATCATATAGCAAGTGGAAAAGAAGTTGGTCAAGTCATCTCAAGATAATCTTAAGCTATGACCCTGAGGTTATTAATATTCTATCCAATTTCTAAGCGTTCACTTTGCTTCAAGCGTTTACTTTAGCTTTATTTTATCTTCAAGTTTCACTCGCAACGTTTATAAAAGTCTTGTGCAGTTTCTGGAAAAACGTTTTCAGTTCAAATTGTGGAAATATAAATTATACAATATATAAAACAAAATATATAAATATATAAAGTATTTTAGAACATAGTATTTATATGATTATACAGACCATAAGTGAATAACATTAAAATAAATCATTTAAAAACTGAATATATGAATATTTGACGATTAAAATTCCATTCAAAGCTTTTAAGAGCTTATATACCGTTAAAAGTTTTTAAAAAAATCAATTTTTTTTCACGTTTCCGAAATATACATGTATTTCAGTACCTAAAATTTTAACACAACCTTTTTAGATATATTCCTCAAAGATTAATCGAAGAAATAAGATTTCTACTAATTATTTCTATTTTTTTAAAACAATTTTTCACAAAAATTTCTATCGAAAATTCAAACTTTGTGTTTAAATAGTTGTTATTTTGTAAAAAATTAAAATTTTGACTACTCCTTTGATTAATCTCTAGATTTATCTATCCTCTAAAAAAATCTAATCTAACACCATAAACATCAATACTCTTTGTTTGTGAAGAAAAATCATTTTAAAAAAAGTTATTTTTCAGCCTTTCAAAAAATTGAAATAAAAAAAAGATCACATAAGGTAGTTGTAATAGTTGAATACTGAGAGATACAATTGTCTATACGTTATATACCGTCATACAAAAAGTTTTGTTCAATATAATAGCACACAATCTCTTCAAAGATACACCTAAGCTCTTGCTTGACGATCGTTTGTAGTCTAGTGCAGCGTCAGAAACTTAACTAGCGTTTGATGCATCATTCTCCCCTCACACCACTGATCTATTTAATCTCTGCTGCATACACGGCACACTTGCTGCTCTGATTAGAGGCCTGAAAATGGTATCTAACTTTGTCTCAGCGACGTAAAGTTATTTATCATAAATTGAACATCCCCTCAGGCCATTGAAAACCTGTTTTACCACATATTCAACAGAATTATATATTTAAAAAAATTGAATAATATACCAATATCTGTTATTGGACGAGAGTATAAGCGTATGTCTAAATTTAGATACATGAAATTTCGTACTCGAATATATATCCATTCCCATGTCTAAAATTTCCCAACGCCTCGGGCTCGCGCAACTTTGTGGTTGAAATTTTGCCTCTGCTACTCCTGGGCTAACTAAATGCCATTAATGAGTATCGTGCATCGTGCACAATATGACTAGTTAATTTATAACGGACTAAATTTCACGTGGTGTTTCGAAATACAGAGTAACCGCACATTACACGAGCTCAGTATGCCTCTGTCACACATCAGCTGGACACAGGCCTCTTGCCGCTAGCTGTATGATGGAAAAGTGCTCATCAACACTATTGCAACCATTGACGACGATCAAAGCATTCTCATCGCACGATTAATTAATAGATAACCATATAGTGTTGAATAAATTTTTATCATGACTAAACGTTTGCAATTACACTTTTGCTTCATTATGTCCATTATACACATAACGCAACCCAAAAAGTTTTTTTAATTAATATATTTCGATGGAAGTCTGTTAGTAAATATTTTATTCATCTTCAAACTAAAATCATGTAATATCTGACTGATGAAAAAACATGAAAAATTAAAACTTGATTAATTGGATAAACTTTTTTTCCATTATTAATAAATGAATGGAGGGAAAAATACGGTATTGTAGGCAAAATGGGATACCGGAAAAAAACGCGTAATTTTTTTTATTTAATTGCGAGAACAATAATTTAATTATTTAACTAATCAAACTTTATTTCAACTATTATTTAATAATCTGTGTATTTTTTTGTGCTGTCTAGCAAACTTTTACTGTAATTTTCTACCGGTAAAACTGTATTTTATAAGCAATTGTATAATTATTTCTAAAATTTTTATCGTTTTTAGGGAGCTTTTAGTCTATTTTTACACTTTTGGTTGTTTAAAAAATCATTATTATCATAAGTACCACATTGTATCCCACATACCCTTATAGTACTTAGAAAATCTATATAATAGACTGGCAATTATTGATCTTGGATGTTCAAACTGAGCGAGTATATACCGGCTAGATAGAATAAAGCTCGTGAAAGCACTTGCTTTCAATTGCTATACCATCGCGCAGCATGTCTGCATACGAAGGAGAAACTTCAAACCAATATAGAATGAATAATTAATTTTTTTTAATGGCAATTCGCGGTGACTAACTAAATTTAAAATTTTAAATGCTTGCCCCATCCATTTAAGACACGGCTTATATTATCAGGAGATGAAGAGAGAGGCAGAGATACTCTGCCAAGTAACAATTAATCAGTGAATGTGAACATGCTAAATTTACTTTCGTTTCATTTAAAAGTGACTTCACCCAGTTCGTCATTAGAGAAAGAAAAAAAAAAAAAAGCGAGAAAAAAAAACTCATCAAGTGCTGAGACTTTTCCTCAATTTCTGGCGCACAGTGTAATTATAAATGAAAAGTTTTCCGTCAGGATAAGACGCAAAAAACCGTATAATGTAAATAAAAAAATATTAAAAAACGATCAATTTTTTTATTTGAAAAGAGAAAAATATTTTAACGAATAGACTTGACCTACTTATAATATATATACAAATATTGCTGTGGTGCATTAAAAGTTGAAAATAACTTTGCATAGGAATAATATACATGTGTAGAATAAGTTCAAGTTATTTAATCATAACGCGAATGCCAATGACATGCAGTCAACGACCCATGCACTGCAAAACCGACTATTAAAACTTCAATACAAGACACTTTACATACGCCTCTAGGGAAAATTTCGGAAGATGAATATACGGAATACTAACAAACTTTCCAACATACGTAATTACTACATTATGTGGCTATACTACCTCTGATAACGCCATAAGGTAAATTACGATTAAGAATATGACTTCATTACGCACCTAAAATCTATAGCCAACAACACTGTGTTCACGTAAAATATCTTGAAAATGAACTATTATAGGTAAAAAAAAATCTTTAACAATAATTTTCAATTGATTAACCATATATTAAAATACAAAGTAACGTTTAAATTATTATACTGAATTATTTTGGATAATTAAAAATTTTTCAAAAGTAAAAAATAAAAAAAATATCAAAACATGATAGTAGTAAAGATGATATAAATGAATAAAAATCAACATAAGTCATAAAAGTCATAAAAAAAATTCAACATCGAGTTTTTAACCAAAGTGAGAAACAAAAATGTGAAAAAATTCATGAGTACAATGTTTGGGCAATGAAAAAAAAAAAAATATTAACTGTAATATACGGTACGTGCAATGCAGAATTTCTATTGTCTATAGTCAAGCACGTTGGCTCGTACGTACTCGAAGTTAGAAGTATGCATATATATGAAATGTAAACAAACGATGCATACATTTCAACTATAAACTATATCTAGCTTTATTTATTTTATTTTATGTACGTTAATTCGTTCAAAAATATCAATCGACATATTTAATATGAATTTACATTTAAAGGAAAGAAATAATAAATAGAAAATATTTTATATGGTTACGTTATTGAAATAAAATTCTAGAATAGTTTTTTCTTCCATTAAAGACAAAATTTTATGGTGAGATGTATTTTATCCTGATTTATTGACACGACCTATAGGTTACATACATGAAACCTACATCGTTCGAGCAGCTATAAAGTCATAGGAAGCTAACAAGCTGTTAAAGCGTGGCTGTTGTCATGAGAAACCCTACCTTTTATGATTGACGATATAACTGCGTTTGCTATTCATGTAATGCAGACAACTATGTGGTATAAATCCCATTTATAACACCATTGAATGTACAAAGCCTCAACTACCACGTGTTCAATGTCGTTCATACGTATTATACATTAATAGCCATTTGAGTGATCAGACAACTTTCATTATAAATTTATAAACCTCTAATGAATTCTGCACAATTTTTTCTCTTTAATAAAAATTTATATATCCATTTATAGCAACTAAAATTCACTCGCAAATATGAAAACAACAAAAAAACTGAATGAATATGAGAGTGAATAAAAATGTAATCAAATTTATTAAATTGCCACAACACGAAATTTCATCTGAAAAGTATAATACAGATAGCAACATGGATATGCGCTACATGGCATATCACCACTGTCCACTTCCGCGCACACAACACAAGACATGGATGCATCAACAATGTTGACCTATTCGGCCCGACTGCTTCACTCAACTAGCCGGCAATGATATATAGCCTCTCGCAACCAGTGAAATACCATGAGAACCAAGTCTAAATTAATACCGCTTGAGCATCGCAATATTCCGCGAAACTTACAAACTAATTCATGATGAAAAAAAAAAAAAAAAACACAAATATAGAAATTACTTTGTCTTTTTTGCTTTAGAAAAATCCAAAAGATTTCAATATATACACCAAAAAGTATAATGAAAAGTCTAAAGCTTGATATGGAGCGATTTATTTCCATGCTAGTGCATGAAGTAGACGAATGTTGCAGTCGACATGATGACAAATCGAAAAGGAATAGCGGTGGAATCTGCACGTATAGAGGACGTCTATTCATCTAGTCGATTACGCGAAAGAATTTAGGATGGATATTGCCAAGTTTTTCCACCCAATTTATAAACTTTCCTATGGTCGAATATCCCAAAATTTGCAAAAGAATTTTCTCAGAGAGGAAAAAGAATTACCCTCTATATCATATACGTCTGGATTATTTTCTTTTATTATTTCTTTCTCGCACACCGCAAACTAGGAAGATGAAAATGGCGAATTACTCGTGAGACAGTATTCCTGATTTCAATTCCCGAACTAATAACAAATTCTTCCACGACTATTTTTCAACGTTCAAGCTTGCCGCGCGCGCCTCACGTCGTGCCCCACAATCTTCGTCAACTGAATTTGTCTCGCGCTCACACACCAGTAGCAGCAAAAGCATTTGCCTGTCGTTCTAGCACGTCGCTGCGGCAAATAAGCAACCGCTACCTCGTATCTCACCTACTATAATACGTTTTCTTCTTTTTTTTATCACCATTCTTGCGATATCACCTCAACTTCTCTTCCTCTCTTAGATATACAAAACTTATCTCCCACTATCTGCAACGACGCACCATCTCACATCCGTCAAGCTTTTCATTTGTTCGACAAATTTTCACTGTCTACTATCTGTCTAGATATATTCTCAACATAACAGATTTTCCTCCATCAGTCTGGAAAAAATAAAAAAATAAATGTCTCCGAAAAAATCCCATCAAAAATATTATATACGTAATAAGAATAATGATATAAATGATAAATATACAAAATTGAGCAATAGCCCAAAAGCTTCATTTCCGACATTTCTAATTTCTGCACTTTCTCTGATTAATTCCATCAGTGACGAAGACGACGAGGTAGAGGAATAAGAAGAAAAAAGACAGAGAAAGAGAAAAGCTCAGTATCCACTGATGACCATAGTCTTTTGTGATCGCGGAAAAGCAGGAAATTAATCGGATTGCTTTTCCATCTTTTTTTATCCCGCGCACTCCACCATGTCCGTCGAATAAGTCCAACGAGACTGGATTAATCTCCACAAGAGAACGTCTTGCCAGTCGGATAACTCCGTATTTCCCAACGATTTCTGATCAAATAAAAAGTCATTGACCCTCTCTAGTTGGTTATTTTCAAGCCAGGTTGCTCTAGTCAAGCGATTTTATGAAATTACAACAAATAATATAAGAAAATGTCAATTAAACAAAAATTTTATAAACTAGTAATCAATACCATTTATAAAATCGATATACAGGGTGTTTTTTAAAAAAAGAAGCATTCGGACTACATGGTCCTATGCAGATTATGATTTTGAATCAAATAGAAAGTTTGAATGTTCAGTTTTAAAATTTAAATCATAGCTTTGTTCAAAAATTTATTTTAATCCAGGGAATTTTTTGGTATAAAGTATTTTTCACTTGGGTAAATTTTACTCCTACATTTAGTATCGTTTCCTGATTTTTTTTCATGAAACTTTGCACTTAATCGAGTAAAATAAGTATTTTATTCTATATAGGCGAACTTTTACTGTTTATATGTAAAAATTACTGATCAGGCTTTTCCGTACAATTTAAATATTTCACTACATTCCATTCATAAACTTGGTTTTATTAACGTCTTGCTAATGTGAGACACCAGTTGTGACTTAGTCAAACAAAACTTGGAATCGTCTATGATAATTTGATGGTGCTACTACTGCAACAGTGTATACAAAAGTAGAATTTTTTGTAAACCCCATCGGTCTTAATATATTTACTATCTGATCTTTGTCGTTGGAACATGACTCATCTCTTCAATCCGTGAGTCGTTCTCTTTCCTAAAGATCTCAAGCCTCAAAACGTTGTCGTCACAAGCGGATATGAAGGCGGAATTTGAATAATATGTTTACTGTGGGGATGCGGCGCGCATACTGCTAATGGCCCTGACTATCTGCCAAGCCAATTCCGTCGTTCTTCTTCCTCCTCATCCGTAACATTTCAGTAGCTTATAATTTAGCATCATTGCCCCAACAACGTTGGCGTCATGGTGACAAACACAAATATTGAATTCTCAACGAATTGTGCGTGATGAAAAAGCAAGGTGAATCATTTCTTCTCCCACGACGAGAAGGAAGTTCATCGTTAGCAAATTCAAATTCTGGGTTTCAATTTAATTTCACAATCGTATAAATACACTAATAACTTCCAGCCAACTGCCATTTGATATATACAGTACCCTGTTGCAACACTTGTGTAATACACAAAGCAATTCAAACTTTCATGTATATAACTCACCTTAAAATAATTTCCAATGCACTTACCAATTATACTAAATGGATCTTAACTCTTAATTTTAGTCGTAGAAGAAAATAACGAGCCGCTCAATTGTAATTAGCTAATCGAAGTGTTTACCCAAGTTTTTCAACTGTAATTAATGTCCGTATTTTATCCTATCGTTGTTTTTTTATTTACCACTTTTAAATATTTGCAATGAGCTATTTGGTTAGTTTGGGAAAAAACCAAAACGAGAATATTTGCCAATCAAACAACATTATCACTTTTATGCAATGATAAAAAAGAAGAAAATCCACAGAGATGGACATTGAGAGAGTTAATTATCATCAGAGTGCTACACATCAAAGTTGGGCTGAAACCAACAATCTCACTAGTTTAATCAGTAACTATAGTAACAATTTTGTATATCAAATATTACTATACGATATCCTGTCAATCTTTTATTAAATTATCAACTCAGTTTTAGGATTATGAAAGCTAATGAATGAAAGTTAAATATTCATTCGTTGAACACGTTATTTTCAACTTTTCTCGAATGCACGTTCAAAACGATTAACGTGATACTCAAGCGTGGAATTCGAGAAAAAAAAAACCGACCTTTAGCATATGAAATAAAAATAATTAAACAGACTTTCTCATTAAGCGCAAAATAAATTTTTCAGTTCAATTTTAGAGCCTATTCATAAATTACGTCACAGAAATTTCAGAATTTTTTAACCCCTCCTCCTGTCCCTATCACAAATTGTCACAACTCCCTCTTCCCCAAAATGTGTCATCACATATTTTTCAAATTTATTCATGTATTTAAAAATAATCGTCGGTATTTAAAAATTACCGTCTCACAGAATGTCACATTTTCGTGATACCATCCGCCCGCATTAATGTGTGACGTGATTTATGGATGATCCTTAATATTCAATTTTTTTTTTTTTATATCCTCCCAAACTATTCATTTTTCGTTGGATATTTTTAGTTTTCAATTACTCGTAATATAATAACACCCAATTACCCACGCCTTAATCGTTATTGCGAGCAAACTTCTCTCGCTCTCTCTACTATCATAAAAAATGTATATATATGCGCTTTACTCTTTGCATGCAATGCACAATATTCTGTGAAATTGTCGGTCGTTACACTTGTGAAACAACTTGCGGGAGGTCAAACTATTCCTTGAGGACATTTAGCGGAATAGAAAATCTCGTTACTCAACGACTGCTTTGCCATACATGATGATGGAAAAGCTTGGAAACATCCAACCACATATGTCGTAATACTCTTACAAATTGTCATGGGCATCTATAGAAAAAAAAATTCAATCGAACGACTGATGGTGAATTGGTATATAGATATATGCCGTCATTTGGATTTTTATTAATCCACGCATCACGATTATCTTTCGATTATTCCACAATGTTGAACATGGCTTAATGTATACTTTTTGGATTTTTTTGTACAAAAGAAACTGCAGCCACACAGCAATTAAATTTGCAAGCTCGAGTTTCGCAAAAATCGCATGACTGCTCACATGTGAAATATATATTACTGTCACTAAATGTGTGTACCCTCCACTTGGCACTTTACTTTCTCTACTAGCAGTAGGTATGTAGTTTTAGCCCCCTCACCCACACACACACTGTGCCAACCTGCACCTAATTCGTCTGGGCAGTTTTCGCGCTTGTACCTCCCTTCCTTTTGCCCAAACCCCTCTCGCATCTTGGTCAGCAACGGCGGCAAGTAAAAATGACTCTCCTGAGAGTTAAAAGTTTACTCGAGTGCCTGGACTCCGCCTTGGGCGAGTACTCTTATACCTCGTCAGAAGGACGAGAGGCAGGAGGCTAGAGAGCGAGAAACGCGGCTGAAACTAGTGCAGCAAATGATGAACGAATGTGGAAGAAGCGTAGAAAAAGCAATAAGGGAACCATTCCTGACCGCACCGACTTGGTAATCAACCCGTCAGACAACTTTCGTTGCTTCAATGTTATATATAAAAAGGAAAAGATACGTTTTCATACTGCACAAACTCTCACAACCTACAGATTCCATGGAGAAATGCATTTTTGTGCTTCTACTTCACTGAGCAGTTGATTTATACTACATTTCGATTAATTTTGTACTTCAGTCCCACTGGATTTTTAAATAACCCACAATATAAGACTACAAATTCATGATATATACTAGTATCTATGCGAATTATCAAATTTATCGACAAAAAAAAAACTTTAAATTACTTTTACATCAACACTTGACTTGAAAAATATCTATTGAATTATTTATTAAATTTAATTTTTGATAAAATGTAGAAAACAGTTTTCAAGACATTATAAAACTCTTTTGATTTATTTTCTACCAATTTTTATTACTAAAACAAAGAAAAAAAAAAAACATTTTCAATAAAAATTCTCTGTAATTGCAATGTAATTTTTTAAATGAAGCTATTCAAGTTTATACACACAAAGACCTCTGTCAAGTGGAATAAAAAACAATTCGCGTTTTAAAAAATGACACAATAATGCTTATATAATAATAGACGAGATAAAAAAAAAATTAAACGACAATACTACTTGATTAAACTGGAAGAAAATGAAGTCTGCAAAAGATCAAGAATGCCATTAAAAGCTTGAACTTGTCAATTCTAAATGCATTGAAGCAATCGTCTGTAGAGCTAGTGCCGAGTTGAAAAGAGCATGGTACCTAGTAGAACAAGAGAAGAAAATAAAGATGACAAGTGAAGAGAGAAAAAGTCCTCAAAACTATCACTATAAATCGGGTACACGTGATGCGCAAAAGAAAAGACTTTAACGTTGTCGAGTTACTCAGAGCCTTGGGGGCTCTACATCAATATGGAAATGACACGACCGTGGCAAACGGGATAGCGCAAGTCGATGGCTAGAAACTTGAACATGAATCCTGCCCTGCATGTCGTCCTAACACAAGAGTTATATACATATAACTAATCCATCCTCAGTTTAAATTACAACTTTCTCCGCATCGCCTTGATCACCGCAAAATTGATATTGCTTCATTTACTGTAATCAACACTGATGACGATCCTGAAACTCTCACGTTGAATTACTTGGATATCTAAGAGGCAAACTTTCGTCCACTTGCAATAATTGAAAACACTCTAAAGCCCTGAGTCAATTAACAGTTAAGAAAATCACTAGCTAGTTAACTTGAGAAAAACAAAAGATAAAATTACACAACTATTATTTGGATATATTTTTTTTAGCAAGCTCTACACACATTGACACGTCTTCAGTGCCCGTATGTAATTGTTTGAAGTGGATCCTAGTTTTTCAAGCAAGCTTCAGAGCTCTGCATTCAATGCAAAGTTCAACTGTACGAAAAAAGAAAAAAAAAAAAAAAAAGAAAAACTAAGGGCGACAAGGTAGTTGAATGGATTCCACAGAACAGAGAGGCGTGCAGAGCGTTGAATAAAGCACCAGAAAGCCAACTTTTAATCAAACTGAAACATTCCGCTGCCTTTCGGCAATCCTCATTCGCTCTCGAAAAAAGACTGTGTCACCCGTGTGCCATGTTCTATACAATGCACACACAACGCGCCATATCTAAAGATTTTTATGCAGAAGAAAGTCAATCTTCCTTGATAGCCAGTTGTAAAAAAAAAAAAAATTTTCCATATTCACACAAAGTTTTATAAGAATTATATGATGAAAAAAGAAAAAAAAACTCTGTCAATACGTGATGCAGAATATCTCCTGAAATTGCACAAAAACCGTTCGTAAAAAAGTTTTTATGTAGAAAATTTTGTTGCCTAAAAATTCTCATAACTAGGTTTTTCTACAAGAAAAATATGTGATTATTCAATTATTTACTAAAATTCACTCGTCACTGAATTTCAACTTTTTTTTCAACATCTAAAATACTGTATAGAAATTTAACACTGACTATGTAAACCTATATATCACGAATTTTAGAAATTTTTTCAAAGTGTTCTAAAAATTGTTAAGTTGAAAAATTTTCAAATCTAGAAAATTCCTTCAGTACATTACTGAAATTTACTCTTGTCAAAAAATTAATTAAATTTTTTACCATAAAAAATACGTTTAAATAAAAAAATTACAATATAACCATATTTCATTGATTTTCAAAATTATTCAAATTATACAATTAATAAAAAAATTTTTAATCTAAAAAATTCTCAGTAGATCACAAAATTTCAAATTTTTTCACCATTGAAAACACGCGTGCAAATAAAAAAAAAAACGTTCGTATAAATTTTTTTCACTAATTTCAAGACATTTTTTAAAATTATTTCAAAAATTTCTCCTCAATTTCTTGAAAATTCATAAAAGTAATAAAAAATTTATTTTATAAAACATTACTATTGGAAAAATTTTCTGAATATTTTTATAAAGTTTATCAATAACTTTGTTAAACAAAGTACTGATTAATTGATCCACCTCTAGACAATACATAATTCGCGTCGAATATATTTGAATTCTGATTTGCGTGATGTTACATTCATCAGTATCCTTGCAGTCTCACCCGCACGCCAAACTCGTCGTGATCTTAGTAAATGCCAAGTTTTGATCTGGCCGCAGTAGTTCGCAAGTTTCCTCACTGAGGCATTGAACAAATTGCTTCCCGCACGGTTTCCAAGCACGTAGGGAGTAATTACTTGCCAGTCGTCGACACGCTGTTCCTTCTTCGACTTCTGTTTCATCATTCCTCTGAGACTTTCCGACTCTACACTAGTTGATAAGACCGAAGAAACTCGCCCCTCTAGCTTTTTTTCCCTCATCAATATATAGATATCCAATACACCGCACATCCTCACTCATTTTCCATCCACGAAACAAAATAAAAAATGAATCAACATTAATTATAACCCAATCAACTAAAAAAAAAAACCCCCATCAATTTCTTCCATTTTAATTATAATCACGCGACTAAGAGTTTTTTTTTTTAACTTTCAGCAAAAAAACCATCGATGAAAAATCACTACAGAGCACATCAATTGTCTGTGTGGTTAAGACTAGTACCCGAACTACACCGTGCTGGAATGGAGGACGTTGAGCCAAAGCACAACTTGTTTCGCGACCATGGGAACCTGAGTCTGTATCACGGTTACGTGCGTCCCGATCCCCTCAGCCGAATCGTCGAGGAATTTACTCGACGAAATCTCACAACAGAACCTCCAACAACGGTGGATTACAGCCTCACCACCTGCGTCAGTATGATTCAAAGCACAAATCTCCAAAATGTCCACAACGCCAGCACAGACACTTTATCATCCCTAGATGCTGCCGGGTAATATTTCAATTGCACATTTGCTATGACATACTCTCTCGTGTGTCGCAATGTTCCACAAATAAATCTAATGTAAAATTTTAAACTATTAAAATTGCCATCAGATATGCCGCCTACTCAACCGCCCTGAGTGTAACAATAGCAATAGGATGCAGTTTGCTCATTCTCAATGTCTTAATTTTTGCCGGTGTCTACTATCAACGTGACAAAACACGACTGGAAGTAAAGAGCCTGCAACAACAGCAAATGATGAATCAACAGTGTGGCCCAAGGGGTTTTACTGAGCACAAACAGCCACCAATGTCTCATGCACACTTTGGCGAGGGTGGCCAAGTCATTGTAGACGTTGAAAATGAAATGTTGAGAAGGTAAGTCACAACTATTATCAGATAAACATGATAATCTCATAAACTATTTGTCACAATTTAGAAATGTGATAAAAGGAGCTAATGATCCGTCTCATCCGTCGGTAAAAACCACACACACATTGCCTCATCAACATCACTATCAAAAACAACATCAGGGCCACGCCACGCTACCCAGAACGTCCGTCATTCACGACATGACGCTGCAGTCACAGGTATAAGCCCATCGCGTTTACGCAATATGTCAATTTTTTTTATTAATTCAATCAGTTCAATGTTTAATAATTGAAAAATCTATCAGTGTGGTTGTAATCTACAGTGTCCGCCCAATGGGTCAATTCATCTGACAGTTCCGAGAGCCCCGCCACCACCCAGGACCAAGAGCCCACCAGAAAATCAACCTTTACTTCAGAGTGGTCAAATATCAAATCGTCCGGGTCAGGGTAGTATGACAGAGATGAGAGTGTGATGTATGGACTCCCCTCCGAGGACTGTTGTACCAGATGTACTCACAGCGTCTACTTTGCTGTAGAAAAACTTTTGGTGATCGTGTATCGCGCAGGAATTATACAATATGACAGAGTGAAATATATAAATAATGTGAAAAATTCCAATAAAGCGATTCATAAGCACACGGAGGGGGGTTTCAGTCAAATAACGAGTGTATACGAGTGTTTAAAAAAATTCGTATGATAATGATGACGATATAGAGTGAGTTGATGTACTTTTATCGATCACAGCTACTTGAAAATTACGTGAATACGTAAATTTATGAGTATTAGACTGATTCTTTTCAAGGAACGGTGAAAATATAAATTCATGTTATATATTTTATTGTGCATTATTTGTAGTTGTAACGAAAAAGAAAAAAAAAATTCGCCGTCCTTGAATAAGGAATAATTTAATTAAAAAAGACACAAAAATCAAACGTTACGTGACAGATATATAATACCTACACATTCTGGACTAACACACTCCTATAAATATTTCAAATTAAATGCCGTAATGAAACAAAAAAAAAAAAAAAAAATTTTTTAGCTAGTTAAAATTTCAAAGAAAAATTATTTAGATGTTATATATCATATTAATCAAACATGGCTCAAGATGAAATCAATGATCAAGATCTGTGCATAAATTAAAATTGATTATTATATAAATGGTATTTGACGTTTCATGTAAATAATATAAAAATTATTTCACACAAAAAAAAAATCATTTATATACCTTATAATAATAAAACTGTCAAATGTTTGTTACTTTTGATGATAAAATTGTATAATTTTCAAGAAAAAAAAAAAAACATCACAAACCCTATATAAGTATGCTGCTCTATGTAAATATTAAATTATAACGCGGTAATATATTTTCAAAATAATTTTAACCATATTCCGTCAATAATACTTAAAAGAATTGAAAAATTTGTCAAATGTATGACAAAAATAGGCAAAAGATTCTCGACAAAACGCAACATCATCTATATAGAGTAGGGTGGCTCAAAAAAATCGTGGTTTATCATGTTTTAAGTGCCCTGCCCTATAAAAAAATTCAGCCCAATACAAGTATTTTTAAAGATTACTTACGAATTTTTAAATCTAGTGGTCAAAATGTGATTGAAAACAATTTTTTTTTTTCTTTTTTCGTACCATCTTCTATGACTATCAATATTAAACCATTGTATCAGTTTATTTTCTTTATTTTTTGAGGTATTTTACGTTACAGAAGAATAAGATCTTAATAATATTATGAAAAGGTCAATCAAAAACATCGAAATCAATGTATGAGTTCTTAAAATATGATAAACCATGTTTTTTTCTAATACGAGACTCGAAAAATAAAAATAGTCGGTTTTTGGGCTACGTTAATATAAAATCTCTAAAATTGTTTTTTCTCGTGTCATATACACTACATACATTTTTTTCCTCACATCACCTGTATTGGAAGTGAAAGTTATAAAACGTCTAAAATGTCACTGAAAACCAATTGACTGAAAAAAATAGCACACAACAGTGATAGACATATTTTTTTCAATAACTATAAAAACATTCAAGTAATTACAATAAGATTTTTTTAAATAGAAGTTTAATAATAATTATATTTATTTAAAAAATTCGAAAAATTAAACAATTTACAAATGATAAAAATTTTTTTTAAAAAATCAAAACTCAACATTTCAATGCAAGAAATATGAGAAAAAATGTATATAAGCCCACAAAATATTTTTATGCTTTCAAAATTATTTATAGATTACAAACACAATTGAATATGAATTAAAAACAAAAAGAAAACAATAATTTTACATAAATTATTATTAAAATCATGTTTTTGATAAATATTGAATTCAACACTCGTTTGACAGTACACTCATAGGCTTCAGGGCAACTACGACACAACCACAAGATAAAATGAAAAGCAAAGCAAACGATAGAAATTGGAGAAAACGAGAGTTATAAAAATTAAGATCTGTATTGCATCATATGTCCACAATTTTACTTCAACTATACAACTGTTAGTTAAGCAGTATTACGATTTTCATTCCAACTAATGACTATCTAAGCTCCTGCAGTTTCTCTGGCTCTAATTTTCCAACTCTATATATTAATACAGTGCTCGCAAACACAACTTGGCTGCAATAACGAGAAACAGAGTCATTTTCAGTAATCTTACTGCATCAGGCAATATAACTGCACAATTAATTACCGCCGGTGAAAAAGCTTTCAAAGTCTGTCCACATGGCCAACAAAAAAAAAACAAACAATGACTACACACTGTTGCCCGGAACACCATGATTTTTTATTCCCACAAGTCCTTCTTCCCTCTCTGCCCCACGAAATCCTTTAAACATTGCAACAAAGAGAGAACCAAAGAACTGGCCAAGATAAAGATAAACAAAAGAACTTCGAGGTCAAAAGGCGGAGGTGAAACACTCGTTAATTAATCAATTAAGAACTTCAGACGAGTAAAACACCTCTTTATACAGTAAAAACAAGAAAAAGAATGAAGAAAAAAAAATAGCCCAAATTCTTGTACGAATTTCTAGATGTACTCTTGTATAAAAATCTAATAAAAAAAATATTTGTACGTTAATGCCGCCAAAAAATTATATATATATAATATATAATGTGAGTGCGCGCAATCGTTGATAATTAATTGTGATTAAATTATTAAATGCTAAATGCAACAACACATTCATTTGAAATGTACGAATGATATGAGGAGAAAATGTGTATAATGTTATTTAATGGTCATCATCCCACTGCCATATAAGACTTTTATTACCATATATTAGAGCTGACCGTACGACTGACATGAAATAATATAATAATATTATAAGAGGGTGATGTAAAAGATTTAATATATAATATGTAAATAAAATACACTGCATTCTGTAATATTATTTTCATTGAAAAAGCAAAAAATCAAAGATAAGAAATACTTAAAAACGAAAAAATATTTCTGGCAATCTCTGCACACACATAAAAAATATATTATACTTTAATTTCAGTAATTAATGGCGGAATGAATGAAAAAAACAAGATATCACTATAAATAACGCGGACAATCTGAAATTTTGAATGGTTCAAAAGAGTTTAAACAGAGAAAGATGATGCTGATGATGAACGACAAAAGATATAATGATGAGTTGTTTAGAATTTATATATATAAATATCCAAAAAAATTAAAAAATCCGCCTTTTGACATCGACAAAATCTACACTAATATACCAATCAATTTAATATGACTATTAATAAAAAAAAAAAAAAACATTTTAGCCAAGTCTGCACTCTCCTTAAATGCTGCCGTTATCCGCTTTCCGGCTGTGAGGAAGAGTTGCATATGTTATGTTTACCGATTTTGTTGTCAAATTGTAAATACATAACGAAATATATATAAAAATATTAATTTTTCTCTTGATATTTATTTTCCCCTCCATGAAAATTTACGATAATTATAAAAAAATATTTATTTCTGAAAATAGAGAAAAATACAACTTCAGAAAAATTTTGTGATTGAATGACTATAATAACTATTAATTTATGCCTGGCACCATGCAAGGATAATTTTTATCAAATAGATAAATTTTTTTGTCAATTTTTTATAATTATTTCTATAAAGTGTATAAGAAGGCCTGATAATTGATTTTTCAGAAAATTTTTTTCGAAATTGATAGTCCACTAAAACTATATTCAACTGCCGGTTGTCGGTAACAACACTTTCTACCAAGTTTCTGAATCTCTGATTTCCTACATTACCGATCCTCGTTAACATCGCGTTCCTTGGATGGCGTCTTCTAACGCGCCAAAAGGCATAGGAAATATTTCTCTCTTCCACAAGAATCAACGAAAACAACAACGTTCAATTGATACAGCAAAATAAATTGTTTCAAAAAAGGACGTACATATGATCTTTTCATTGAGCTATCTGCTCCCTAAGCAGCCAAGGAACTGTCGCATCAATTTTTTTCATACGGTCGTTTAGATGCATCAATTATAACCACAGTGAGATTTTTTTTTGCAGGAATAGGTAAAATAAAAACGTACGACTCACCATTTCGCCTTCGACGACTGACAGTACTGGAAAACAGCGAGAATGTCTTTGTTACAGGATCAAAATTGTCAACAATACATCACTCACTTTCACTTTTTTGCATGACATCATCACTGCACTGACGCAAATCGAAAAATGATCTCACTTGATTTTATTACACTCGCGAATCTACCAAATGAAAAATTTCTCCACTAATACACTCGACACACACTGCACGCACTAACTCAAAAATAGAATAATGCACCTGCTGAGCGAACGTTCAAGGAAAATATGGGGAATTGAATCAACCTCAAAAAATGGAAATTCTTGCAGGAATTTATGTGTATGTAAAAATAAGGACGTTTGACTCACTGATTGACCTTAGACAAACGCAGCAGTGGATCAGAAAAAACGTCGCAACTCGGAGTTGATTGACACTCATTGAATTGACTTTTTTACACTTTTCTCCACTTCTATCCTTCTCAATATACTCTAGTCACTCTAATCACTCGTATATATGTCCATACGACCTCGTATTCAACTTGAATCACGATTAATTTTCACTAAATTCCACGAGCGTGTTCAAACGCGTCCAAACTCGCTGGATGACTGGTAAGAATTGGCAAGAAATAAAATGGCGTCTCTGATCGGTCTAGAAAATTTTGATCCACCTCCATCTCATTTTCAGCGATGCGCATGCGCTTGTCGAATTTTCCCCCGAAGTTTCTCAATATTTAAACGTAGCGCCAAAAAATTCGTCGTTTTCTAAATTTTATATTAATAATTATTCAACATTTTTCTTATTTTTCACGTGTTCATACTGATCTATAATCAATTTTTTTACATTTAATAATTATTTATTCTCCACTCGATGCTCTAATGTTATTTTAACCAATAATTTATTAGAAAATAAACTATTTACTTAGTCAAAAATAATAATTATCCTTATTTTCTACTGATAAAATATTCCTACATGCTCAAAATTTATTGAGACGTTCTAAACTACAATATTATTGAGGTGAAAAGAGAAAAAATGTGAATAAACAAATGTTGAAACTGTTACCAAAGCATCTCAACGACATTTTGTCCTTTTATATGAATATTTTTCCATGATTCAGATTCCCCACGAGAAAAAACCTATTCTCAGTAGTGTGAAAATCATTGGTACATTGATAAAAACATTTTTACAACCCGATTTTACAGGAAAATCAACTGTGCATTCGACGAAAACCACCCAACGCAGCCCATACATCACGACTCCTTATCAACTCGGTCTAAAATCCCCGTAAAACTTTTTGTTTAACAGTAATTATTGTAGCACATGACAAAATCTATCTTTCAACCAATTTTCACCTCCACAGGACAACTTTTGGCTGAGTAAAATGCAAATAACTCACGAAAAACACTCGAAAAACACTGACCCAGCTGTCTCACAAAACTAATACATGTTCACTGCGCATTTGTCGGTTACTCACGTGAGTGCTATCATCAAATTCAGCCAAGCACCATTCCGTTTCCGAGAAATCATAACAATCCGGCACAGAGAGGTTAGATTGGCGCTTGTGGGAGCTAGCAGTCGCGAGTTGTAGGCCGGCCACAAAGCGATTAAAGAGCGATATGACAAAAGCCAAGTAGAAATCAAGTGTGTTGACACCTTTTGACATGAGTGTAAGGTCTTCAGAGCTGTGTGTGTGCTGCTGTCGATGCACCTGTGCGAACGTTTCGCCGTAGAGTCTTGTCAAATAAATGCCGCAACATCGTATTTGTCCAACAAGTGAATTCGCGTCTGTTTGCCCAAGTGACCGATGCAGTGTGTACACACACGACGAGGATTGCGATGAACACGCGAACAATTTAATTCCCATCGACTCCAACAGCCATTGGAATGTCAGGAGGGTGTAGCAGGCATGGATGTCAAAAACACGCACGAAGACCAGCTCCAAGAAGTCTTGTGCGACGATGAAGCCAAGGGTATTTGGGCGGAGATATCTACAGGACGTGACAATGGCATTGACAAATTGGAGCAAGTCCAAGAGCACACACCAGACGTTAATAGTGGCTGTCAATCGGCGTTGCCGGAGGAAAAAGACGAGAAAAAACATGAAATCAGCGATGGCCCGTCAAAAATCGAACGGGATTCACTTGAGAGGGAAGTAAGCTCGACTAAGAGCGCTCAAAACCAATCGGCGCTGGCATTTACCATTGACTTTGGTGGCAACAAAGAAATAGAGTCCACGAAGTACCAGAATTTATTCCAACGCTACAACGCCAGACACAAACGCAATTTTTCAACGTCCAAGGTATGTACATTGTGAGAAAAATGTGAATAAAAATATAATTAAATTTTCTTTCTAGATTGAGATTAAATCGAAGAAACCTGCCGAAGATTTGTCACCAAATTTTGTACAAAAACACAAGCCATTGAGTATTCATTCGGAGGGCTATTTTAGCAGCGAGGACGACTCAAAGAGAAAGGTGGATAGATTGTCTCAGAAGTTGAGAGAATTAGGTAAGCCATTTATCTAGACATTTTATTGTTATCTCTGTAAGCTGATAGTAATTAATGTCATTAGAACAATCTTAATCTCCGTGATTATATTTATAGAGTGAGTAACTTATTCGTTCACATATAAATTAATAAAGATGAGTCACGGTGAAGTCATCTTCACCGTTGCGTCCGTTCTCGGCAACATTTTCAAGCTCATTAATATTCCAAAAGTATATGTCCGGTGTGAATCACATACTTGAAGCGTCGATTTACAAACAGCGACTGGCCACAACCATTCTCAATAATTTTTTTTTTTTCAATAAACTTATCTTGATCTTAACCATGATTTTTTTATTGCATTGCAGGTGTAAAATCAACTTTAAAAGGTGCTACAAGAAAATCTGATACCACAACAGCATCAGAAAATCGCCAACAAAATCCAAAACGTAGGTCATACCATGAAGAATCCATGCAAAGTAATTGCATGAGCTCGGAAATGACGTATTCAGCGACAATGAACGACTTGAGCAAGATGCAGAGTAGTCTGGAGGAAAATCGAAATCGTGTGCAGTATTCACCGGAAAAAAATTACACGAAAAATATCGAATACATCGAGATTCATCATGACTACGCCGAGGAGATTGAAAAGTCGAGCAGAGACATGACTGAGAAACTCCTGAACATGAGCTGCCTCTCTGACAATTATCCATCAACTGACGGTGCTACAAGTAGCTGCACTAGCCGCACAAACGTGCAGTCATTGAGCGTGAGCTATACAGCCGAATCGGGCAGTGACTTGGGCAAAGCGAATCTCGATGTTTTCAACGTGAGTAACATTGACGGTGGATCTGACGGGACTGTGAGCGAGGCCGGGACTTACACGGTGCACAAAGACTACACAGACGAGGAGAAAGCACGAATGGACATTGACAAGGTGTTCAGCGTGGGTGTGCTGACAGAAGAGGAGACAAACGAACTGTACGTCCATCACTTTAAAATGCGAAGCTCTCGCGACACGAATACATGGATTTCCGAGTGGGCAACGCAGGTAGCAGAGCACAATTCACTGCCTCCGTCGATTGGAGGATCTACAGGACGCACACCGCCCATGAGCCCAACGAAAATTCCTTCTCCAATTTATTCTCGGTCACAGAGAGGCATCCGCGGTCGCTACGAGCAGAGCGACAGCAGCCTGGACGCCGAAATCCAGCAGATGCGAGGTAGAATAGAATCTACAGCGACTCAACACGCTGTAATTGACTCAGGCGGAGATGAGTCTGACGAGGACACGAGCAACAGCTACAATACTCCGCCCCACAGCTCGCAGAGAACACCGACGCACGGCGACCTGATACGCCGTGGCAGTTTGACTGAGTCTCTGTTTAAACGAGTGAACAATAGCGATGTTCGACGCAGCATGCGCAAGTATTCAGACGCTAAGAAAAAAGAGGAGATTGCCGTCAGTGTGCCAAAGAGTCCGTCCTACGCGCTGGCTCGTCTGAACCTCGAACGCAGCAGTTCATTGGATCGAAGATCTGATACGGCCGACTCCAACTCGTCGCGACGAAGCAGTGTTCAGCACTATGCTGACGAATACTTCAAGCACACCAACAGTCCAATCTTAAACCGTCTGAGGCCTTCCACGCCTAAGCTAACTAACAGTCCTATTCTCAGCCACAAAACAATCACGTCCAAGATGATAGACTCACCGACTTTTGACCGACCAAAGCAACTACTGAAATCTAACTCTCCGGTCAAGAATATAGGCTACTATACGTGCATGGAAAGCAGCCCCTACATGCTGAGAAAGTCTCTCAGCACGTCGAATTATCGCGAGGACACTTCGACCGGTATTAAAGATTTTATGCTGCAGAATAGTCCCGTGTTGCAGCGCAATATTAATATTCAGCGTTCGGCCAGTAATACCAGCATACGCAATGCAAAAACGAAGAATTCATTGACGCGACGTAGCAGTTTTAATGATCACGGAGGTTCCAGGGAGATGAATGCAGGCAACATGGTCTCAGACAGCAGCAGTGAAGCTGGAGAACCAGCAACGTGTCCGGCACCGCTCATTTCCTCGGGAATAAGACTCAACCGAGCATTCAGCATCCGCCGCGCTCGTGTTAACTGCGATTCGGACACAACTCCGAATAGAACTCCGGAGGAGCGTCGACGAAAGGCACAGACAGAGGTCAAATCCGCACCCACGTCTGCACGTCAGTCTGGTCAGCCGTATCGTGCGCGAATCAGCAGTGTCGGAGCCAGCAGCAGAGACACGGCAAAGAAGGCCGAGGTATCGCGCCTCCGAGGACCGTCGCTGACACGTAACGAGGGTGGCCGATACAGTATGAAGAGCCCAAAAACTTCCAATTCAACTTCATTGCGGCCTAATCAAAAAGTCAGTAACAACAATAACAACAACAACAACAACAACAGAGAATCAAAAACTTCCGGGCGGAGCAACTCGTCTCTCACGTCCAAAGAAGTCGAATTTCAAAATTGGAAACGTCGGAAGAGTTACGATCCGATGAAGGCGGCGGCAGAGGGCAAAAAGAAACTCGATAATTCTCGAAAAAATCACAGCACTGACGACGGCTCGACCAGCCGGGATAATTCATCAGTTTTACGGTCGGCAAGCTTCCACGGAACTGGCGGAGCTTTGGCGTTGGCCGACGACTGGTCCGACAACGAGTGCAACTTGATGGAGCCAAAGGAAATTATTCAGATACCGCCGCCGTGCAGTCCCCTCGGGAGTGACAGTGACCTGGACACCTCATGCTATCTCCAAGCGACGCAAAATGTTATGTCGAGTATGTCTGCGAGGATTACGGTCTACCGACCACCGCCAGTTGACTCTGGAGGTGAGAGCGACGAAGACACGAGCCACAGCCTGCGACAGATGAGCAAAGCAACGCGAAATCCGAGTGATACCGAGAGCAGTGATGAGCCTCAGGTAGCTCCATCGTCTTCCGGCTCGAAATTCAACCGGGTTTTCGAACTGAGAAGAGGACGAGACGCTGAGGAGGCGCGCAAAGTCTCTGTAGCCAAGCCAAAAGTGTCTGCTGTTAATTCCAAGCCAAAGACCGAGAGTGGCAGCATTGCTAGGACTGATTCAGGACGGTTTAGTATGCGATTGTCCAAGTCAACTGGAAATACGCAAAAAACCAAGCCCAAGGATCCGAAAAAACTCTTGGCGCAGCATGCCAAGGAGCAAGAGCTGCAGAATTGGAAACGACGGAAAAATTACGACCCAATGAAAGCGGCATTGGAGGGAAAACGTAAAGCTGCTGGACTTACGAAAAAGAATCTTTATTCCGAGTCTTCCAGGTATGTTTTATATTGATTTAAATTGTTTTCTAAATATTACATCATATCAGTAATGATTCCCGATGTTGTTAGGAGTTTTAGCGATCGATAATAGAGATAAACTACGTCGATAGGAGAAAGTGGTATGGAACGCTTGAAAAAATACGCATAACCGACTCCCCTTCCGTTAAACAACTGTCATCAATGCTTTTTAATTGCCTTTGGGAGCTCGTTATTATTTGGAAAAAAAAACATCTATTGTTTTGCTTTATCGCACGATTTTCTACAACTTTTTATGTTTCAACTAATTATAATCTGAGCTTTGCATAATATTTACACTGTTATTTCAGTGTGAAATACACACAATCAGCACAATTTTTTGTTATAAATTGTAAGGCTTTGTAAAGACAAGCAATCGTGCTTGCTCAACATGATGTGATTAATAATGTTTTATTTTTGTGTTCAATAGTTTGACATTAATATTATTACTGTTTTTGTTTTTTTACTCAGTGTCTTGAGATCTCAAAGCTTCCATGGGCCCGTCAACTTTGGCATCAGCGAGTGGAGCGACGAGGATATTTCCGTTTCAGCAGATGAAGCACCAATGTTTTGATTCAGCCGCTTCGACTGCAATGTATGAAGATTGAAAGTGAAAAGGATTAAGGCAGACCTTAAGTCTTAAGGATTTTCGATGCCCTCTTTAATGTCAAATTTTTCTCAATAATCCAATGGGCAGCTGATGTGGCAATTAAAAAAAAAAGATTGCAATCTGCAATGCTTTAAATAGAATGACCGTTTTGGCATCAAATTTCCTTAGGACTTGTTATTGGATGATTAGATATACTCAAATATCTATTGTAACTATTATTCGTCGATGCTTGAACCTATCACAATGATTTGTTCATCCTTTGATGAAATATGGGCTGCTACTTGAGCTACTGATTCTCTACAGCTGATTCCTGGAGCTTTTTGTGTTCAGTTGCCAGAATGAGATTATCTGTTGATAACTATGTAAAGAAAAAAAACAAAAGTTAAAAGCAAACAATGCAGGCCGTTTTAGCTAGGATATCGTGATCATTGTACAAAATGGATCTTCTATTGTTAATTTAAACGACTATTGTGTATTTTTTTGGAGTGCAATTGTTAGTTGAGCTTAATTGCAGGTTTAAATTTAAAATTTGCGTTTCTTCTCTTCAATAAATTGTATTATATTTGTTCGGTTTATTCAAATGCATAGGATTTAATTGGAATTTGTTGAAGTAAACTATGTGCCTCTTACTACACGTTGATATAAATTATTACAAGTGTTATACGTTAAATTTTAAAATACTGAAAAGAAATAACGTTATAAATTTTGCAATTTTTAGTTTTTAAAATTATAATTAAATATGTAATCATATATTTTAAAGAAATTGTATGATTTATTTGATTAGACACATTTTTCATTGATTTATAATATAAAGATATGAAACAACTATGAAAAATTGTAAAAAAAATCATTTTCATTTCATTATACCTATCTTGTTTTCAGGTTGATGGTTAATCTGTACTTATATGCGTAAAAAATGATAAATTTTCACAAAAAAAAATATTATCCTAAACAAAATGACATAAAATTCTGCATAGACATCAATTGTTTAAACGTTATACCCGGATAAAGATTTAAAATTGATCTTTTATTAATATAGGTAGATATACAGGAAAATAAACTTATGAAAAAAAAGTTTATATTCACAAAGACACTTGTTCAACGTTTGCGACGTTTATCACCACGGTCTTCACGACGTTCATGCTCGTCTTTACGTTTAGATGTCGACGATGAGGCAGCCGTTGCAGTCGTAGATGTAGTCGCGGCACTGGCGCGTTTGGCTTGCTTCAAGAACTGATCCAAACCAAATGGATCCTCCTCGTCTTTTTCGAATTGTACGGGTCCAGAACGTGGCGCGGATCGGTCTGTGCCACTAAACTCCTTGTCCGGCACGAAACGATTTGTTTTCGTCAGATTTTCTAGATCATCACCGTACGTATCTTTGTCGATATTTTTACTGGGACGATATATATTCGAGCCGATCGTGTTGGACTCTCTCCACGGTTTATCGTACACATTGTACTCATCGTCGTGGCCGTACCCAGAGTCCATACCCTTCGATGTGTTGAAGAGCCTCTGATCAAAGTGAGCTTCGCCACTGTTTGAAATGTTTTTTGCTGGTAGACCCAAAGCAATTTGCTCGCTGATGTCGCGCTCACGCTCGCGTTGCAGTCTAGACCGCTTGTCTGGCGCTGCACGAGCGAGATTCCTATCTCGTGCACGGTCTTTGTGACGCTCCTGACGCAGAAGATCTCTCTCCCGAGACTCCTCGGATTTGTTGAGCCCAGCTGCTGTTTTCAGGCCGGCACGCTCGTCGCGAGCTTTTTGCGCGAGCTGACGAAGATGATCCTCCTTCTTCTCCTTTTCTTTTTGAGCAAGCTTCTTCTCCAACTGAGCACGCATTTCCACTGCTTCGCGAGCCTTCCTATCCGCAATATACAAGGACTCTGCCAATTTGGCAAAATTCTCGTTGATATGCACTTGTTGCAATCCCCGACCATCGGCTGCCAAACGTTTGTCAAGGGGAATTGTGTATCCCTTTGCGTTTTTCCAATTGGAGATGCAGGGTGGAATTTTCCACTCTTTTTGCTCCTTGACGGTGACTTTTCGCGTCGGGGAGTGCATCACCGGCGCCGGCGGAGATGGCGGTCCTCGAGGAATTTTTTTATTTATCTTGAATTTCGGCGGTTCCATGGGATCCACTTGAGCCTCGACCATACGAATAACTCGCTGCTTCGCACCGGAATTAAATGACTGACCCTGCTGCGATGGTGTATACCGAATGTACTGAGCTGGAGCTTGTTTTTCAGCACATCTCACGGGCATTGCGGCAGCAATCTTTGACTGCGTGATTTTCTCCAATGCCAGCCGCGTTTTCTCGGTAATTTCCTCGATTTCCTCGGCACTGGGTCGCAACAATGACGGGTCGTTTTCGTTTGAAATTTCGCTGGGCAAGAGGTCCGATAATTTACTATATACAATTTTATCCTTGCCGTGCCCCTGTCGAGCAATCAAGTCATACTTGACCCTGCCCTCCGCATCCAGCTGCACTGCCAAAGCATTGCTGGTTTCCTTGCCCTTCAGTCCCATCCCCAGAGGATACTGAGCAACGTGTATCTCGGGAAAAGCTCCCCCGTCGCCGTAGTCGTCGGTCGCCCTCGGTACCCATCCTTTTCGCTGACCATAAGGTGGTGCAGTGACACATGCTTTGACAAGCGCTGATACAGGCCTTTGGCGAAGCTTCTGCTCCCTCGCCTCATCCTCACGATCCCATATCACTTGACTGGGCGGCGGGAGCACGCTCGATATCAGTTTTTTATTGAACATTTTCTAATATTCACTAAGTAGTGCGAATTAATTAACAAAATTTAACGAATAGCTCACTATTGTCCAAGCAATGTTTGGCCAACGTTATACTTGCACAATGCACGACGCCATCTTAATGATTTCGTCTCTCTCTCTCGTTGACTGTGTCTTGACTCACGGCGTAACATAATGAACATGTCAAAGGTAAAAACAAGTACAAAATAATCATATAAAACTATAAATAACTAAATTATCAACTATAAAAATTATTGAAATAATAATTATGAATAAAATTTTAAAATATTCTGCTAGAATAGTGTAAATATAAATCAAGGGCCGCCTGAATGATTTGAAAACCCGCCGCTACAAAAGCGCCATCGTTTTTTTCTGCCGTCACGGGGGTCACACTTTTTCTCCGCGCGATATTTGAATTTTTTTAGAGTAACCGATAGATCTTGGAGGAGGTGGCCAGAGGAATTCCTTTGGTTATTTATCAATCCTTCATGCTCCGACGAATTATTTGAAACGCCCAAGAAATACGTCGATATACATGTCATTATCAGAGCAAGGTGAAATGAATTTTTTCCACTCACAATTTTCAAAGCACACTATTATTATTCTATTACTCATCGCCACTCCAAATGTATTGACAATCCTTTTTGATGGTGCATTTATAATACAAATTGCTAACAAGTATAAATTAATTATATTATTAATTAGTATAATATTTAAGCATTGAAAAATGACTGTATGTTCTAGAAATTAATTTCTAATAAGAATATGTTGGTTTTTTGGAGTATTACGACTTTATAAGAAGAAATTTATGGGTTATATATGTTGTTTTACTTGTGATAATGCAATGATTTATTAGGCGAATCAATTGCTCACTCTTCAACGTTAGTTGGTTGCTCTTGTTTCATTTTTCTCAAGTGATCAATTTCATTTGGAATACTCACGAGCTCGGCACTTATATTTGCGAGTTTTGTTGCTAAATAGAGAGATTCTTGGAATCTTTTTTGAGCAGTTTTCAAGCTCTGAGGCACAAGAACACCGAACCATTGGATGGGATTCTGAATTTCGGAGTGATGGATGAAATGTGTTGTTCATATATAAATAATGTTACATTTATAAAGTTATGCATAATAGCCCAGATGATTAAGTGCTCGCGCGAGATCCTTGGGGCCGGAAGTTCGAGTCCCGGCGCAGCATTTATTTCTTTTTACAAATTCGCATTGTTTATTTTATACAACATTTTTTATGTGATATATAACATATGTTTTAGTTAATTTGAACAATTAATTAACGTCGGGGATGGATGTAGAGAGCAAGCGCGAGATTTGGGACATTGTGCTGAAGCTCCGTAGCGAGAAGACAACTATTATCAGCACCCACGACATGGACGAGGCCGAAATTCTTGGCGACAGGGTGGCAATGATGCACACCGGTAATCTCAACTGCTACGGGACCTCGATGTTCTTGAAAAAACTCTACGGCGACGGCCAGATCGAGGTCAATATCTCTATCGAATCTTGTTGCGACCTGACGAAAATTCTCGGGGAAATTGACACAACAGCCCAAGTTTTACTTCACGACGAGAGCAGGATAATCCTCCGCATTCCCATATCTAAATACTTACCTCAGATACTTGATAAACTCGAAATTTCAAAGAAGCAATTCGGCACAACGGGAATCTGTGCAGTATCAGTAATATTAATGGAATAAGTGTTGCTCAAGGTGACCAGTGAGAATACTGATGACAGTACCGACCTCATCATTCCATCTAGCCCAAAATTAGGTAGCACACAACATTATAAACACTCTTTAATTGCATTGCTTCTAAAAAAATTGACTTACTCAAAACAGTATAAATGATCTACTATTCACTGTACTGTAGTGAAATGACTGATGCTTATAGGCACGGATAAGATATAATATATTTGCAAAAACTCACTCCTGTATATCAAAAAAATTGTAGAAAGTACTACATATTATTATATACGTACTTAATACCATAGAAACTTAAAAACATTGTTTAAGATTTTAGATAGAAAACTTTATTTTATAATCAAACATCAAGTGGTTCATTGTGTATTCTAATATTCATAAAACTATATTAACTGCAGTGAGATATTTCACTAAACGTAAATTTAACGTAACAGCTTGCAAAAACTCATATATATTGTTTGTTAAGTAGAAAAAATCATTTAAATTGGACCATCAATACATAATGAATTGTTTTAAGTCTATATTATGCATTACTATAAACTTACTAATCTTACACGGTAATCCGATATCTTATACAACGCTTATTGAGTTGTGTGCTGGAACATCGATACCTACCATTTGCTCTTCTAACGTAAGTATTCGTGCGAATGGGCCGAATAATCTATGTGACGATTGTGGTCTATCAGGTCCGGCGGCTATGCTCAAGGCAACAGAATCCTTCTTCTTCATCGTCAGATAAAGTGCGCCATTGAAAGGCCAATCTTTCAGTTGTGTGTCAATAGAGTCCAAGAGCTTTCTGATACTTTTTTTGACGTCCTGAAAAGACAACAAGAACGGAAGCTATTATCATCTCATCCATCACGACGATCCAGTTTTTCTCTAATACATCTATAATAGTACTTGAAAATAATTTTACCCAGTCGATAATATAAAATTTCTCGAATATTAACTCATCAACTCTCTTATGTAGCGTTGCCAATTCTTCAGATGAGAGATTTGAAAGATAAATAACAATTTTCGTGACTTTATCCGATACATGAATGTGATATGTATATTTTTCCGTGTCAAGGTCGCCGAGATTGAACACCAAACGCAATACAGGTCTCACAGCCTTTGTTATACGTTCGTCAAACACTTCGGTAGGGATAAGAAATGTTTGTAATTCCGCTCGCTTCGGACACGCGTTGACCATATTATTAATACTCAGCAATCCAGTTACGAATAATACAATTTTCCACAGCTCCATAGCAATAAATTTATTTTACTATACCTTCTCAACGACTATACTCGATGAATATTGAAACGCGACTGCCAAAAACTCCGAGTCGAAAAAAGAGGTGCGATTTAAGCCCGGTAGGTCCGCGACTTTCTTGGAAGTGAGCGGTATAGGTGGATCTGATGGCCGAAGTCGTATTTTCCCTCTAACATCTGTTCTGAGCGAAGAGAATTAACTTATTTTTTCGGTGGTTATTGTCTGATGTGCCTCATCATATCTCTCTCGCGAGACCGATCGGTCCCCGTGCTGGCGATGTTGTAGTCGCCTTGAAAGGGATTTTGAATACACGCACACTTGTCGAGGTTCAGTGACTCGACGTTTTTACAAATCTCCGCCGTGAAATGCGTATTTTTATACGCCATATAAATTGTTGCACTGCACAAGATAATACAGTCAATAAATTAATAGCTAATAAATCAAAGATCCAATCTTAAATACTTCTTAGAACCATATATACAGAGGGTAAATCTTAAATCTGAGATTTCTACCAAAAGGTATATTGTTGTTCGCGTGTATTGTAATACACCGAATACACGTTTCACGCGATGATGGTGCACCAAGTGAATTTTCGTATACTATAATAGAGATGGGAATATAAAAACATGCTTTACACGGCTTAGAAAGAAAAAAAAAGCGTTAAAAAGTACCAATTTCAACAACAATCCCAAGGTCAGTCCTTGAAAGATTTTTTTTCGGGTGCTTTATCGGACTTCATAGACTCATTTCAAACTAGTGACAAATACAGCCAAGCTCAGCCAAATAGTATTTACATCTTATCGTCAATCGGAAAAACCGAGAAATTGTCCTCACTAATAGGTAAACAAATAGTCTTAAAAACTAACTACTGGGTATTATTAAGGTTTTACTCATGCTTACGTCTCTAGATTGAATTTTTAAGACGTTTGGTACAGTTAAAAATTTTTAAAAATATATTTTTTTGCCAGAGAGAGTCATTTTCATATTTATATTTATGTATATTTCTATTTCTTCATTTTCATCATATTATTTGATATAAAAAAAACTGCCGATTATTGAAGATAAGAATAATCGTTTATGTTAACTCATGACTATATAGTATTCACAAATGTTCCACATTCTCTATCATGTTTACATCAAGATCGCAGACCGCTTATCAATAAAAAATTTTATATTTTTATAACTCTTTTATCTTTTGCATCTTCAGAGTTTCCGTATCAGTTGAATTTCCGTCGAGAGCAGTCTGCAATTTGCCAACATTCATAACACACATTACCTCGTTTAACAATCAGTACAGTGTAAAATGATTCGAAAAAAACAGATCTTACAAATTTTATTGACTTTATGCACTGTTTTTGAGTTTACTGCTCCGGAAGTAAGAATGATCCAGGCTACCATTCGTCACGGTGATCGAAATCCACTAGATGGGTCATATTCGGCGTCTTATTACCCCAATGATCCCTACAAGGATAACGACTGGTTTCCGGATGGTCCCATGGAACTGACAAACGTAAATATTTTACAATTTTCTCATTTTCCGCACTTTAAATCTGTAAATTCTTCCAGGCAGGGAAGCAAAATGCCTTCAAACTCGGTCAATTTCTTCGTGAAAGGTATACGAACCTTGTAGGAGCAGTTTTCAAGCCTCGGGAAGTTCGTTTTCACTCTGCTCAAATGACTCGAGCGATCAGTACAATCCAGGCGGTGGCTGCTGGACTGTTTCCGCCAGTGCAGTCGCAAAAATGGAATCCACAATTGTCCTGGATCCCAGTTCCGATTTATGTGGTACGCGCGGATGAAGATAAACTTAATTATGCCATGGGGTTTTGTGAAAACTACCATATTGACCGACAAAAATCAAGTGTGGAAGTTGATCGGTTAGTTGGTGTACTTACTGATGTTCAGGCGATGTTTAATTTTTTGTCAGTTCATACTGGAGTTAATTACACAAATCCCACCCAAGGCTGGATACTGTACCATCAATTTGCAGCTCAGGTTAGTAATAAATAGCTTAAAAGAAATAAATAAAAAATCTTAAATTTTGGAAATATATCGCACTGAACTCGATTCCAATTAATATATTTCTATTTTGACATTATGAAAAATTATTTTATCGAAAAATTAATTAAAAATGAGAACTAGATATTTTTATTGGTTATTTTTGTTTTTTGTTTTGTTTTTTTTTTTTTTTGCCATATATTTACTGAAGATTTTGCAATTTTTGTGATTTTTGTCTTTTTCAGTGACAGCTCGGTGTGAGGTATAGTGAAAAATATTATTAGAATTAAATTATTATACAAAAAATTGTAATATTCCAACAGCTGAGAGAATTTACGAAAAAAGGTTATTCAACGTCTTTTTTGGTGATTTAAATACCAATAATTTGGTTTTCGCTATATGTGGTAGTACATATATCAACCATGCGAAAAATCGGGTTTTTCCAATCATTTTAAGTTTTTTCCATAAATTTGTTATTAAATTTATAAAATTCTTATAGAATTCTCTACAAAAAACGTTTTTAAAATTTTTCGTAAGGTCAACAGTTCAACTGATGTAGCCGACGAATGAAATTTTTTAAGATACATAAGAAACGTGAAGAATTGACTTAATGGAGAGTATTTAAGTTTAATATTTTCAGGCGAGCCTGGGTCTGAAATTCGACCCTTGGATAAGCGAAATTTTCCCGAATGGAAAACTCGTGGATATCAGTGCGATCGAATATATTGTACAAACTTACACAGACAGAATGAAGCGTCTAGTTGGTGGTGCTTGGATAAAAGAGTTTCTGGACAGCTCTGAACGTTTGATCAATGGAAGCTCTGTAAAAGCGCAATTTCACGCGACAAATGAGATTCAAGTAGCGGCTATCTTGAACGCCCTTGGGGTATATAAGCCACATATCCCGAGCTACGCCAGTGCGATTATATTTGAACTGCATGAAATTCAAACAAAATTTTACGTCAAGGTATACAGTACTTACAAAAATGAAAAAAAAAATCATACCCTTTAATTATCTGTATTTTTTTAAGGTTATTTACCGAAATGATGACAAAGTATTGGAACTAATAATACCGGGTTGTGAGACAATTTGTCCCCTTGCAACTTTTAAAATGGTTCTTGAAAATGTCACTCTTAATGATTTCAAAGCAGACTGTGGAAGGCTAACCGATTTCGAAATTATTCGATGGTAGATTTATTTTTAAATAAAATTTTAAAATGTAATTTTTTTCTATATTGTATAGTTATGCCTTCAAATTTCAAAGCCCATATAGATTATACACTATATAAAATTTCAAATAATTTAAGATATTAAAGCAATTTAATTCAACAAATAAATAAATAAATACGTAAATAAATCAAATAAAAGTAAAATTTCAGTTTTTAGCTGCAAATGAAAACTTAATTTTTTTAAAATTGTTTTGAGCCCTCAAAAACTCTTTATAATGGGTTCTTATTTGAACAATTATTGATTCTTTCTGCAGCAGTACAATAAGACTCACATTATCACAAATCGTTTTATCAATTCTAGACGATCACAGAAATATTGTAATTGCGTCAAAGGCCGGTTTCAATGATATTCAATAAATTCTCCGACTTAAAACATCTATAGCATTGGATATAGTTGAAAAATCAGCATTTGGTCATGATATATACATAGCACACACTGTTGTTAATAGTTATGGAGGAACATACATACATTGTCCGAATTCAGACACAATACACCATATATACATCATATAAAGAAGTAAAAGCGTCAGCTGATCACTTTTAGACCAAAATCAGCTGCCGTTTTAAATATAAAATTTTTTTACTTGAACAATATAGGGTAAAACAGATATCAATAATTATTAGAGAGTATATATAAGTTCTTATAATAGCTTTCTGTCTTTGACTTTTAATTTAAAATGAAAATGAAAAATATTTTTGATATTCAGGGTATTTACGAACTTAATAATTAAATTAGATTTTCAATGAGTCAATAAAAAGTTTGTTTCCATAGTCGACAGATAAAACGTGATTCTAATGCGTTCATGGCTGTGTTCGGAAGTATATACGCGCATATGTTTACTATATATATTACTGTATAAATTAAAGCATGTTACTATAGGCATCAGTGCTTATCAGAAGACTGAGTGAGCGTGACAGAATTAAGATGTTCTATTGATTATTGTAATGAAATGGTTTAAATTATTCCGTTTCGAATAAAAAGAATTCTTTTACGTTCATTGACTGCGAGTAAGTAGAAATTTTCATTAATGTATCGTTAACTCTGTTAATATAAAAGAAATAACAAAAAATGTTATAAGAGTCAAATGATAGATAATTAAATTCTCTATAAAAATTTCAACTAAATTTTTGGTATATTTTGTTTTGTTTTCGAGATATTATAAAAAATACGAATTTTTAAAACTCAAAATTTTTTTAAAAATTAAAAAATATATAAAAAATATTATTCAACATTTTTTTTTTTTGTAGAGAATTTAGTTTTAAATTATTTAACTTTAATGATATTTTTTATTATTTTTTTGATTTATCAAGCAATTATTAAAAAATTTTTAAAAACCACAAAAAGTGCAAAGTTTTTACAATATAAGTATATATTATTCGTTGAAATTTTTTTTTTCAGTCTAATAATACTATCAATAATTTTAAGATTTAATAAATTAATAAACATTTTTTTTTTGATTCTCGAGAATTTTTTCAGAGTATAACAATTGAAAAATTTTAATCGATAGCAACATTGGAGGAATAGAAGAAAACAACGCGTGTAACCTTGAGACTTTGTTCGATATTCTTGAAAAACATTCAAGTTACGTATACGAGTGCATCATTATGACACTTAATAACTTGACCCGATTATCATGCTATATTTATTTATTCATGATAATTAATAATTCCTTGGGCTATGATCTTGAATTTGTCTCAGTGGTAATATTTTATTATTTTTCATATTCCCATTTCCATAAATAATTGTAATAATAAAATTTTTTTTCAACTTTGACTATATGAAATATCATCATTGAGTTATTAAACTATTTTTATAATTAAATAATTTACACAAAAATTGTTTTTCAACTCAATTTAAATAATATTCCAGTCTTTAAATTATCGAATTATTTTTGTTTTATATTGAAAGAATGAGGTTTAAAAAATATGTTTTAGTTGTTTCGTCATGGAGATCGATTTCCAGAGAAGTTTGAATCATGGGACAATGCTTCATACAGTAAAGAATACTACCCTTATGCCCGGGGAGAGTTGACAAACGTAAGTGAAAATTTTTTTCAATTTCATATTTTGATCGTAGACATGTTTTATAAATTTAAAAAACATTGTTACATTTTTTAGAAAGGTAAAATGCGAGAATTTAAACTCGGAGAATTTCTTCGCAATCGTTACAACAGCTTTCTCGGGGATTTTTACGTTGCCAGCGAGATCCGTGCACGAAGCACTCAGTACGCCCGAGCAAAGGCTTCATTACTTTTAGTTCTGAGTTCTTTGTACCCTCCCAAAGGCGCTCAGAAGTGGAATCCATCGCTGAATTGGCAACCGATCGCTTTCGACAGTTTTCCATTTGAAGATGACGTTCTTCTTCGCCCACTCAAGTGTTCTCAGTGAGTTTTATTCATTTTCCGTTTTTTTAAATTAATTTTTTCGGGCATGTAAGTGAATTTTGCAGTCACAATTTTTTAGATATTACACGGAACACCGAAAAGTCAAAGAATCTGCGGACGTTTTACGGGAGATAAACAATCTCACGCTTGCAATACAGAGAAGACCTGACATTCCGGATAAAATTAATGAATATATATCACAGCCATGGAGATTGGCCGACCTCTATCGAGCCCTCCGAATGGGTCTTGAACTCGATGAAGCCCAAATTCCATCCTGGGCCACATCGTTCTTTGATTTGTTGCTGGATGCCGTTATTTTGGATTATAATATTGCAAGCTATACTCCTAAACTTAAACGACTATTTGGTGGTCAGTTAATTCAATTTTTTCTCACTTAAAAAATTCTTATTAACGATTTTCTGGTTTTTAGGCACGTTGCTGAGGAATATTGTTGAGACGATGAATAATATTACTGACGGAACGATTGAGGGTCGGAAAATACATTTGTTCAGCGCTCATGAAAATAATATTGCTGCTTTTCTCATTGCTCTCGGTGTTTATGACGGGAAACACATGCCGGAGTATTCAAGCTGTATTATGGTGGAATTATTGAGTAAAAATGGAAAATACTTTGTTGCGGTAATTATAACTTTATGAAAAAGTTGAAATTTAGGTATTATATTTTTTTTTTAGCCTGGAAGATCAAGTTAATTGATTCTAGATATTTTCTGACACTAATGCCAAATCGGCTTACGCATATATAATAGATTTGTTTCGTTAATGTCTCGATAATTCGGTAAATATGCGAAATAGCGTTAAATTTTTTTTAAGTTAAATGAAAGAAAATTTAATTTTTCTCAAAAAAATTAAAAATTCATTTTTATCGTATTTTGGTTTATTATCAAGATATTTTGAAAAATAGTAATTTCTCAATAAATACGAGGAGATACAAAAAAATTTAATTTAATTTTTTTTGTGTAGGAAATTTAATTACCGATCATTAAATTCATATTTTTTAGAATCACAAAATTATCGAGATTTTCTAGAAAATTTTTTGACAGTGTTAATGTGATTTTTTTATAGATAAATTTGAGTTAGTAAGACATGTTAATTCTTGTTTTAGGTCAATTATTACAAGGGAGACTCGTCTAACCCGAATAATTTGGAAGAGTTGCGAATTCAAGGTTGCACCAGTTATCCGTGTCTACTCCAAGAATTTGTTAACTTGACAGAATCGGCTAGAGCAAGTGATTCCGAAATGATTTGCCGTCCGACAGTGTAATATTTAATTCTGTTTAAATGAGCAGTAATTAAAAAATACCATTTTGAACCAACAATATATGTTCCCTCGAGATTTTCTTGTTGCACCAATTTTATTCATTGCTATAGCAAAAACAATTTTTTTTTTTTTTCAATTTCATTGTAAATTTTTTCTGGTAATAAATTGACTAAATAATTCATTGTTTTATATTCTATTTTAAAAAAATTTTAAGATTAAAATAAAGCGGGATCTGCATCTAAGCATGGGGAAAAAAGGTAACAACGGAAACGAATATATTTTCCTCCAGAACACACCGCACCCCCGCCACTTGACTGGGTCAGTCTATCCTAATACTTTCCTGCGTTCACGGAGCTGGAATTGAGTCAAAGAAAAGCCGAGAAAAGTTGGAATTTTTAGACAGTAAGTAAAAGGTTAAACGTGTGTTTATCAGCTGTGCCAAGACTTTTTTTCCGTCGATATTTATCGGAAATTTCGTTATAAAATATTACTTGCAACTTGAAACAACAACATGAAGATGCAGTTAACCGTTTTCTCAGTGATTTTGCTGTTAGGAATCTCGCCAGGTAAAAATTTATCGATGAATCAATAATATTTTCTTTCCTATTTTAATGCATGTAGCGTGGTACTTTTTTCTAGAAATATCATGAAATAAAAAACTCATTGTGATTTATTTAAATGTATGAAAATCAACTGACTCTGGAGACTGATTAATTCTATTATTACTATTTAACAATGATCCTTAATTATCAGGCTAACCTCATCAGGTTGGTCAATATAGCTAATCGAGTTTGTATGCGTATATGTAGATATAAGGGCACACGTGCTGCGTTCCACGCGCGATGCAATATGTATAAGGGAATGGAAAAACAAGAAAATTCGTTGCATTTAATTTTAACTACCGAGTAATTTTGAAACAATATAAATAATTGGATAAAAAATAAACATAGAAATATTCTTGATGCTCTGCTTATTATAAATAAACTTTATGATTTTGTATATTTAAAAAATTTATAGAAAATATTTTATTCATTGGCTGTTAGATTTTTTAGTGAATTTTTTTTTTTTTTATTAAGTCCGCAAATTTTTTATGAAAATCTAACGAGAGTTTAAATTATTTAATTAAATTCTCTATAGAAATTGTGATGAAAACTTTTTTTTTTTGACATATTCAATAACTTTATTTCCAAAAAATTCTAAATAATTCCGTAATGTTCGAAGAATATACCTACTTCCTACAAAATTTCACTCTCAAAAATTTTCATCTCAGTAAAACATCTCAAAACGTGTCAAACGGGTACTCCAGCGCTCAGGAGTGTAGCTTACGAGGGCTCCAGTGGGGCTTGATATTTTTTTTCTCTTTTGAATAGTATATGAATTGCAAAATTTTTATTACCAATCAGCATAATTAATTGGAAACTAATTAAAAAAATTTATCAACTATTTATAACTCAATGAGAGAAATTTTAGTTTGCTCGAGTAGGTCCGCCAATCAAGACGACGTAAATTTTTTCTTCTTTTATCGCGCCAATTACTATTGAATTATTTATTTTTTTTTTTCAAACTTTATTTAAACGATTATCTAATCATCTGTTTTTTGCACTATTTGGGACGAACTTTTACTGAAAAACTATTTCTATAATTTTTATTCTTTTCGGCGAGATTGCACTCCATTTCAGCAAGCAATAAAAATTTTTTCCTCGAAAAACTTCTGAATGAAATACAATTGACTATGATGTATTTATCACATTGAATTATATTATTATTAACATTAATAGACCTATTTTATGTATTTTATTTTGAGCTAAAATTACTTTAATTCAGTTGAATTGAGTATTTTTAATATACCATTTCAGGACTATGTTTACAATGCCGATCATGTGGTTTGAATTTAAATAAGAATTGTTCGAGACATCCGGAAAATACTGATCTATTGAGTTGCAACGTAAAAAGATCACAAGACACGGTAATTCAAAGCTATGCTCAATTACTACGAGCTCCGGAATTTGCAATTTCACATCCGGATACCTCAAAAATAGATGCCATTATTCGAGGTACGTATTTCTAATAATTCTAAACAATTTCAATGTAATGGTCTAATTTGAAAAACTGTATCTAATACAAAAATGAATAAATTTCGTCAGATAATAAGCGGTCGCGGACAAATTCTTTTGTCTGTTCAAAAATATATATCGGCGGTAAGTACTATACTATTATATTTTTTATTATCTACATATTTCGCGTCATTATTGCTAAAAAGTACTTTTGGTTTAAGATGAACATTTTTTCATGATTTTTTTAAGTTTTTTTATATAATCACTGTTTAAATATACAAAATAACTCAAACTATTATGCGAGTTAAATGATTATTAACAGTTAAATTTTCTAAAAATATCTCGAATAAAAAAATTTTTCTATTTATTCTAGATTCCGAGATATTTTCAGTTTTTTTTTTTCTTCTAATTATTATTTTTTAGAAATATCTTGAAAATGAACTGAAATATGGGAAAAATTTATTTTTAATTTTTTTTTAGAGAATTCAATGTTCAATTACTTAATTTCCATGACATCTTTTATCATTTCGATTATTTATTTAGATATTAAAACAATAATGAAGAAAAAATTATACTCTATTATAAACTTATTTTTAATTAGTGCTTTTTATGTCTATATTTTGAATAAATTTTTTCAGATAGTAAGGATCGTGTAGTTCGTGGATGTCTTTTCGAAAATGATGATAAAATTCTGACTAACAACAGCATCATTATCATTCATACTTGTAACACAGACGGATGCAATTCTTCATCCAACATGAGTATTGCAGTTCTACCAATTCTGCTATCAATAGGTCTTGCCTTCAGAGTAATATCTTGAGTTTTTATATAATTTTTATATAGTTGGATATTATATAATGATTTTAAGGCTGTTGGCTGAATTATTTTTACTCTGAAAGATTTAAATAAAAAAAGAAAAAGCGATAGATTTCATTTTTTTCCTGAGAAGTATATTTATTCCTGTTACTAGTAATAAAATAATACATCAAAATCGGTTGTTTAATGATAAAAAAAGATTTGATAACGAAAAGTTATTTCACAAAGGGTTTTTATCATTTACTTTTTACAAGTTTATCTAGGAAAATATTGAAATAATTCATTTTTCTCGATGAAGGAGGTAATAACCTTGTGTAAGTAGTGAAAATGATTTTCAGAAAAATCATAATGCAACACAGATTGGATTAAAACTATAAGAACGGGTAGAAACGATGATTTAACGGTTTTTAAGGAAGAAACAGTTACTTCAGCGGCAATGAACATCATTTATATATGGTCAATGATTAAATCATGAAAAATAATAATCTACTTAGATGAAAAAAATTCAGTTCTTATTTCACTCGAAAATTATTGTGGAATAGTTATATTTTTACTTCGCAGAATATTCAACTTACGATTTATACTTATTACTTACTTACTAAAATAATTCAAATAATTTTATACTTTTAAATACCTAAATTTAACATAATAACGAACGAATGAATAACCGATTGCATATAAATTCATAATAACACACTGCTAGATCAAATTGTCTGCAATGAACTACAGGCTAATTATAAGCATTATGAAAATCACGTCTATCAATAATTGAGTCCAACAAAATGGTTTGATTATTGCTTGCAGAATATCTGGTACATTCTGTAAAAAGTGTATCCCTGAAACGCTGCCAACGTATAATATTTTTGACATCAAATCTAGTGAATGTAACGTACTGATGATTAGCATAAAAAGAATTCTTAAATTGAATCCAACATAGATGATGAAATCGTTTAAATTCTGTCAAGATAGTCGTCATGATAATCTGTTCATGACGCGATGGAATATCGTCGCTAAATTTAAACAATTTGATTGTATCGTTTAGCATTTCATACATTTCTTGATGTGTCACAGAATCAATATAATCTTTAGCTAATAGCTCATTACAATTGTTTACCATGTATTGGTGCTGTTCAATCAACGAACTGAAACCAAAAATTCTATAAATATTTTCCCGATCAACATGCTGGGCGAAAAAAATTCCAAGACATTTCATCGCACGCGAAGTATCGCTGAAACCAATTTTTTCAATCAAATCCATACGTTTTTGGGCGCGTGAAAACATATCTTCTAGATGAGCAACAACTATTCTTCTATTAACTTTCGAGCAATCCAACTTATCCAAATGCTTTATCATCACCGGTTCCATGTAATAACTAATGAGAAACGCAATGTATTTCGGACGATTATTGTCTGATCCACACCAGTTTCTTACAACCACACTGTAATTTTTAGCACAAAATACCATTGAAGAAAATGACTTATCATATTTGTAAATTCCTATTTGAAAATCCGCAGGTTTGACACCGAGAAATGTCAAGACTTCTATTGGATTGATTCTGTATAAAGAGAAAAAATTAATATCAAGTTTATTTTATATAAGAAGAATATGACAAATACTTACGAAAAATTTGCAGAGCTATTATCTGCACCAATAAAGAGTTCTATATGCTCTGGTAACGACATGGTCATGTTGATAAATTTATTGTGGATGAAATCTTCTGTAGAATTTTTTTGATTCATTATCTCTGTATTTAATTGAAGAAATATATCAGTTGTATTCCAAACTTTGTTATTTACATCATCGTTTTCATCATCAATTAATATTAATCGAAAATTATTATAATCATACGACAGTGAGATACGTTCCGAGCTGCTTTCAGCGAAAAATTCCTTCAAAATTATAAATGATGCAACTGGAGCATAGTGAAAATATTTCTTGGTGATTATAACGTCATGTCCAATCCGGTAGAAGACTAGTGGATTGGTCTTAATGCCTTCTTTCACCATGATAAATGCATCGCGATAAGTAGCTGTTAATGATGCTCCATTCCAATCGTCGTCGAATGAGAAATACAAGGCAAGTTTAGGAATAGCGAGAAATGATAGAGGATCCAGTATCATCAATTTTCCACCACTCCAATTCGGCGGCAGAGGCACAAAGACTTTATCGTTCCAAAGAATTTGCAGATGCCGCCACTCCATTCTGTCAAAATATTTCAACACTACGATATATTTGACATAGGATGGTTCGTGCAGAGAATCTGAGCATTGTAGAAGCAAATAGTTTCCTAAATCATTCACTGAATGGAGTGATTGTTGCATTCGATGCACTGAAGTTAGAAGCCCACATGTGTTGTTGACTATTATCAGTGTGTCTGTTATTCTGTCTGAAGAGTAGTTATCGATGTATACAGTTTGAGGCGATAAATTACTATACACATAAATATCTTTACCACCATTTCCGGCAACTAGTGCCGTACGTGCTTCAATGAGATATCGTCCATTACGATTCGATCCAAATATAAAATTCTCCTTGGTTACTGCGTAGAAAAAATTGACATCATAAGACAAGTTTCCAATTGATACTTTTGGTGAAAACTTTTGATTATAGTATGAGTAAATGTCAACAAATTTCGTTGTTAAAATCGATACAATTAAGTAAAAATGTTTGACCACAGTAACATTAGAGCTACTGTTTGGTAATTTGATTACTGGATACACCGTAGCATTTGTGTAATAGTCGAAAAATGTAGTTTGTGATTTTGAAAACACATCATTTAGAGTAATATTTGCCATTTTATCAGGATAGCTGACTGTCAAAAAAGATTCGACATATAGTTTCATTTGCGTTGAATTAGTGTGCCAAAAGTGCCATATGAGAGTATCATTCCTTGCTGAATATGTAACGTTAATTGTTTTGGCCAATACAAACTGAGATCCCGAGAATACGATAGAAAATTGAGACTTCTTCGGAATAATGTGAGCAATAGACACAGATTGGTTTGTAGTTGGTGGATGGTCCAAGTACACGTACGAACTGTACACTGTTTCTGAGTCAAGACTGCCCCTGATTATTGTCCACGGTTGCACAACAGTCGTTTGACAGTCGGTAATATCATCGTATTGTGAGGGAAGCTCATTTCCACCAGCACCGTTAACGGTAATAGATCGGTTGTGAATATTTTCCTCATAATTGTTATGATAATCACAATTGTAAATATCCTTACGATTTGATCTTCCAATAAATAGAAAATGAGGATGGGCACTATCTGTTTTAGCAATCGTGAAATGGTCATGTGACTTACGGCCAATTTGGACTGAAACCTTTCGATCAATCTTTTTCCACGTAACAGTTATAATGTCTTGAAGATTTGACAAATCAAAGATGGTTTGATAATTCGGCGCGCCAATCAATGAAATTCGTCCGTGGAATTGCGAGTCTTGAAAAAGAAATACATTGCTTACTTCATTCGTATGTGCAACAATGTGAAATGTCTCCTGTCCTTTCCAAATTATAAAATAGTTATTTACTATATTGCTACCACTAATGTATCCTCTGTTGACATGCAATAAATCATAAATCATAATCGAATCACGAGTGATGCTTGCCCACTTTTTTGTATCCGCGATTACCAATGCATTTTCACACGCATAGACGGAACTCGAAACAGTTTCAGATGCTTCAGTCTCATAGGACTCACTTGAATCTTTTTTTGGAAGACACAGTGGTGTAATGCCTGCAATTGAACCCGGCAATACTCTTGACAGTCCATGGGTATTCTTTATATCCGAATGAAGCATATTTACTGTGCTTCCACCAGGTGCCCAGGTAGAGTTCGTTAAACGACCAACGCCAGTTGCATAGGCTACAATGTGTGAATCACTGTCATTGAGGAACTGGACCATTTGCTTCTGTAGATCATTAATTCGATCAGTTCGTGCTTGCAGTGCTAAGATATCGCTGGGAATCCCAATGAAGAGAAAATTGTACAAACATATACGCACGTTTTCAAGGAAGTTCGTGTGGTAATTTGATGAATACCATAAAATAGTGTTGCCAGTTAGGACAATTGATTCCAATAGTAATAAACCCAATCCAAGAAATGGATATGTGAGTTGACCACCTTTAATTATCATACTCGCGACAGACACTCCTAGAGACATCGAAGAAAATCCGAGAGCTATGATTAGATCAAACAGAATTTTAGAAGTACATGAAGGAGTCTCTTTGCATTCAAGAAGTGACTTGGAAGAATCTGCTATGATGTAAAGGTCAAAGAGTGCACCAACAGTGCCTAATCCGTACTTAATAATTTTTCCTGTACGCCTTGGACTGCAGAGGCCGTTAGATCCAAAACAATCGAGAAAAAAGTGTCGCATGTTTGCTGGCAAATAATGTACCAATGAATGACTGTAATAGGCAAGGATAAGTGGCATATAGGCAACCAATTGCGGCCCAATAAAATCGACCAGAGTGAATTTTGCCAGTGAACTACTGCTTATAATACACCCTTTTTTATCCTGGTTGCTTGATATAGCAGTAGCGCACATTGCCACTGCCGCATGAAGATGTCTGATAAATGTAACTATTGACAGTGCATTAGCAACAGTGGTATAACTGGATTTTCTCGGTGTGGGATCGAGCTCTGAATCTGATATAGCGTGTGTTCCATCGGCATCGGCTCCATAATTCGATATACTCATCCCCAAATTTTCTCGAGCTTCCGACGCTATGATCGTTGATATTGGTGCGAAAATATCATTGGTGACTCTCGACGTTATTAAACTAGAACTGTAAGAATTGAAGCTCGGATAATAAAGTATTTCCCTCAACACCATTCGTGAGTTGCCGGTAAAAAATCTCATGCCTTGAGGAAGGTTTAGAAGATTCCGCCCGAATTCTAGTAACTGGTTCAAGGTGCGTAAACGACCCAAGTTCTGTGCCCTGGCCAGAACCACCAAAAATCTTCCAGAGTTTATCCGAATTTGCCGGATTGATCGTCGATCACTGGCATCGTTGAACTCGTCTATCGATTCCCAACTGACTCCGCAAGATGATGACGGCTGGGTCAAACATCGTTCGATGGTAGTAATTGAAGAATCAGTCACCGGCGCAGAAGTCGATGCCGATTCTAATAATGTGTGCATCAAACTATCATATTGAATCTCGCCATGAGCCGTATTCTGAATCATCGGTGAAATTGGTTGGTTTCTTAGAAGAAAGTCTATGGATGATAATAATGAAGTGGAAGATTGCATTCCTGGACTTGACATCGTTCGACTAGTAGATGATAAATGTTGATCCAATAACGAAATCATCATTTTCCTCTCCTCCGGAGAGAATGCTACCCCAGCATTCACGAAAAATTTCAGACTATTCAAATCATCAGCATTGTAGACATTTTTAATAAGCATTTTTATCAATGGAGTTCGCAGCTTATTGTCGCTTATTTTAAAAGCATTCATAAGCATGTCAAACACAGTTTTTTCGTAATAAAGTCGGTCTTGCGTTGGCAATGATCCTTGATAATGCAATAGCAATGCTAACGGAGACACTTGCGTAAGACCGTATTCAGCAAGAATCTTGTTAGTTAAAATTCGTCGTCGAAGAGCGGATGTTTCTGGATGCATATTCCAGGTAGCATATCGTATCAAACGTTCTAATTTGTTGTCAAATAGGGTATTGAGTACTGCGTGACTTGAAAATATATAGAAATTCGGAGAGTATAAATTCGCTGATATTGCTTTAAATAGTCGAACTGATGCAGGCTCTGCCCTCGACGTGGATGGTTGATCGGTTATTCTCTGCTCCGTTACGCCTGCGACATTATGAACTAAATAGTCCATCACTCTCCACCAGTTAGGCGCAGTATAGAAGGGGCAAGGATTCGCATCAAGCGCCGCAGCAAAGACACTCATTTGTGAGTTCGTAGCAGTAGTTTCCTTGTTAACCTTTAAATCTTTTACAACGTATTCTAAAAGATCGAGATTCTGCCATTTTACGGCGGCATGAAGCAATGTCCGACCATCAGAAGTCTGTGCCAATTGTGGATTTGCTCCCAGCGTTACTAAATAATTCGCGATTGACTGACAACCATCGCCAGTTTCACTAACTGTTCGTAGAAGAAGTGAGTTGTAATCTGGTGTGAATTCCGGTGTCGGAAGGTTCTCCATAAGAAATTCGAGAACAAATCGATTAGGTATTGGTCTAGTCACGGCGATATCCAACATATTATTGTAATATTCAGTGTGCTTCGGTGAATTGGAATCGTACCATATATTCAATCCTCTTAATGATTCCAGAGATATAAGCATAGAGTTTTCAACGAGTTTGCACATTAAAGTACAACTTATTTTAGTTGGTTGCATTTCATGAATATCTAATTGTGCATATTCACGTAAGCTCAACTGTCCGAATGTCTGCATGGGCTTGTAAAATTCTATTTCTTCATTAATGTAAAAATCTCGCAATCCCACTTGCGTTGCCCGAGGTAATGTATGAAAAATAAAATTGTGCAAATTAGCACATTTGATATTGATTAAATGTTTCAAAGTGGGGCGCAATTCCTTACACCTGTGATCAGGAAAAAAAACTGACGTCTCGAATAGTATGAGTTTTTCTGCAATGTTATTTATATTCAAGTCTAAATAGTGCATCAAATTACTGTACGCAGGATTCTTTAGAAGTGACTCTAATAAGTATAGTGAACTATCGGTGCCAGTTGTTGACAATAATCTTTCGATATATTTAGTAGCATAAAATTCCTTGATATCCTTGTGATTGACGTTCCTGTGAACATGATCTCGAGATGTACTGGCCCTAGGAGAATTTAAAGAAGAAGTACTTGCTGTATACTGCATTTCGGCATCAACTATTTCATTGAGCACAGGCCGTAGCAAGGGAGATTCTTTTCCAAGATTATCAACGCTTTCGAAAATCTGCAGGAACGCACGTGTACTATAAACTCGCTGAAAATTCTGTATATTGTAAATACTCTGACTAATTGTATCAATGTATTTCTCATACAAATCGTTCATTTCGCCTATTTGATTGAAAGTATCATCTGGTAGTTGGAATTTGTCGAACTTTTTTTGTATATGATTTATGCAATGTTTTCGAAAAATTTCAGCAATCATCACCAATGCCAGTGGTGTTATCGTGTATCGCACAGAATGAAATAACTTTGCAGAAAATTCATCAACATAATTGATTAAGTAATTGTTCGACGTGTCGGAGATGTTCAGGGTTTTATTATTGAATGGTGAATACCAAATGCACGATAATAACTCTCGTGCATCGCGAAATGACAGCTCACGAATATCATAAATGTCTACTGTCAAACTTGGCTTGTTCAGTAATAATTCGACAGTTCGAAAATTTCCAGTTAGCACCACATGTATGCCTAGTTGAAACAAATTAACGCTGATATTCAAAACGGAAAGTTCCCGATCACTTTCTAATTCATCTACACCATCTAACAAGAAAAGAATTTTCCGTGGATTGACTTTCACTAGATTCCAAAATAGATCATGGAACTTTGAGTCGACAACTTCCTCTACAATTTTATCAACAGTCATAGTTTCTTCTGATCGTCGGGGCGGAAGTAATTGCGGTAGATCAATAAAAATACTCCACGTACTGGGCGACATACTTTGCAATTCATATTGAATTTTTTGCAATATTACAGTTTTTCCAGATCCGCTTTCTCCAATGATGGCGATGATTTTTCTCTCGGAGGATGGAGTCGAAGATATGGCTATGTCATTAGCTATTGTGGTCGGAGTATCTGTTGTTATTGCCAGTGGCATAACTTTACTATTCGGCCACGGTACTAACTGCCGATAGATATAAACCTCACCAGATAGAAATGTAGCTGGATCCGGACTACTCTCCGTAATAACAGAATCTTTTTTTCCAGTTTGAAACCATATATGTTTTCCCAACGAAAGTTCTTGAGATTCCGGCGAAATGGGACTGAATAATTCGCCAATTGTTATGGTCTGCCCATTCAATTGAACAGGTATATTTAATGCAGCATTAAGCGATGTTTTTTTTAGTTTATAGGGACCGTCTTCAATAAGATACCTTGGTTTGGAAGGACCAGCAAAAATTGTTGCATTGACCATAGTCAATAAAATTTGTGAGCGCGAACCTACATTATCATTATCAATGTGCTCCTCTATGATAAAAATTATTCTAGCATTGGCGTAATTTTTTTGCTCTATCAATTTCTCCAAAACTTCTAGCTCCTTCTGAAATTCGGGCTTCATTTTTAAAGTCACTGAATCCGAGCGTGAAATAAGCACACAAATTGTACGCGGTAATCCCACTTCTGGCATTGTTAAAGCTGCTTCCAAAAATTCAGATTGAATTGAGATGTCCACCAACGAAATAAAGTAGAGATCAGGTGCGTGTGATTGATCGAGAATTTGAAGCACTTGGTCACAAGCATATGTCATATTCCATGTGTTGAATAAGGCCACCGGAATCGAGTTATGTGAATTCGATTGACCGGTAAAATCCATTAAATATTCCTCAAGTGAAGATGAGTCTCCGACACAAAATATCAAATTATTGCCAGATGAAGGTTTTCTAATTAGCATCGATAATGCCCAATGAGAATCAACTAAATAATTTTTAATCTTAGCAGCATAAACCTCTGACGCTGACTTCATTTCTTCGAACAAATTTTGCAGAGTATACTGCAATAGAAATGGACGATATAAATCTGGCAATATTCCGGTAAACACTGTTCTACATAAGTTTTGAGCACCATCCAAATCAGTCACATAAATACTCAGAGTTAAATTTTCCATAAATTCTACAATTGTCTCCGGTTTAATGGACATTAAAGCCTTTGAATTCGCATCAGTAGCTGATGTTGACAGTGGTTTTCCATAGTTTTTTTCACACTCCAATGCTATAAAATGTGACACAAGAAATGTTTTATCAATCAAAAAATTGCTTCCAGGCTCGATTTGTCCAATATTCATTCCAGGAAATAATGTGTCACGTATTGCCATAGCATATGCAGACAATAATAAAGAGTCTCCATTGAGGAATCTTGTTGATAATTTTGCCTCGAATTTCGTCTCATTGTTGTTGATGATTTGTAAGATTTCATGAGCTAATATATCTACGTATCGCTTATTTGACACATCTAGTATTTTCGGATGACTGTTGATAGTATTCGCCGCGCGTAATGCCCAAGCTAGCTGAATTACCAGCGGCGGCTGCATCAATTTCTTCCCAACATCCGAATTAAAAAAAATCTCTCGATTGAATATTTCAAGTTGAAAATGTTTTACTGGTATTACATTATAATTGTCAAGGCCATCATTCAGTTCTACATTATCGGTTTGTTTCAATTTTAAACCATTCTTTTCAAATGAGTCTGCATTGAGGTTTTTTTGTGAAAATAATCTATAACGGTACGCATAGATATTTTTCAAATATGCATTTGCCAGCGATCGTTGAAATGACTGAGAAAAGTAATTCAATGTAATTGATTTCGAGTACGCACGATTGTCCCGCTGAATGTACGGTGTATTTTCAGCTTCAAATTCATTCACGTACTCGAATTTCACGACATTACCGGTCATCTGATTTTGATGGTTATTGGAAGAGTATACGATGTCATCTGCATCAAATGCAAACCGATCGATATTTAAAATCATAACTTCGTTGGTGAGTGACTTATTTTTTGTTGCTCCAAGTATTACTGATGCCATTAAATACATTTTATAATCTTCCGCCTGTTTATTAACCATCCGATAAATTTCATGTCGGGTGGAATTGTAGATTTGAGTCGTGGTATGGTGGATACTACCTTGCACAATCTGCGAAGCCGAGATCAGTAACGACACCAACAATTTCCACGGTATTGAGTGAGCCATCATTAGTATAGCCAACTGCTCAAAAGAAAAAGAGAGTCGGATTAGTTGAATGTAAATAAACAATTTATTTGATATAAAATGATCAATATATGTGGGCATAATTGCTTTGATCCGTCATTCACTTGGAAGCGAAATAAATTATACTCATGAGAAACAGTATCTATGAAAATCATATTGAGTTCAAAAATATTGACTGGACAAAATTTATACTCACCCAAATCGTTGCTACTTTTTGTTTGTTACTATAATAAACACAAAGTGCGGTATGAGCTGCATTTTCGTCTTTATAAATGGCCTTTCCCCATCCCTTTTCACTCGATGAAGGAGTTCAATACTCTTCAAATACTGTTTTTCTGGAAAAGAAACTCAATAAAAGAAGCATTAAATGTTTTTTTTTTATTTTCAAAATGTCTTCAATTGATTTTTTTATAAATACTCCTTTGTTCTTTTAGATCTCAGATAGAGTTTTTTACGATAAATTCTCAGAATTACGGCTATTATAAAATCTATATATGACTGTATATATCTATACAGTCATTAAAAATTGAAAATAAAAAAGACATCAAAAAAATCATCAAAACGTTTTGTTGGACATTCTAACACACCTCGAACACTGAAACTGGTTTTAAAAAATGGTGAATAATGTAAAAAAAATCATTAAATTATATGCATATTAGTAACATCATTTTTTGTTTTTATAAATTGTCGACCACTAACTATTTATTTGCTCGGTTAAAATTTAATAATCTTCAAAAATTGTTTTCTACATCCTAAAGATTCAATAAAACACATCATAAAATGTATTTTTCAATTTCCCAAAATACTGAAATAGACTTTATTACTTTAACGTCTAATTGCTATATGATGGATTCAGAGAACAGGCTTATAGCTATATCTCAAGTTCAATGACTGTCATTGATGTTTGATGGCAGTTATTATTAGACTCTGTCAATCATCAAAAAAAAAAAAAATTTTGACCTTGCTGCGAATAACCTTTGTAAGTCAGAAAATTAGCCAGAGAACTATGTCTATACGATTTCAACAGCCGAAAAAGTGCTCTAAATGATTTCGTGTTTAAAAAATTTCGGTAGCTGTTTTTTAAAAATTTTGTGATGGTGAATTTTTATTTAAAAAAGAATTCAACTATGACCGTGAATTCCTGCCCTCGCCTTCAGCTCGGGCAGTAAACTTTTCACGGTCGAAATGACCTCTTTTGCTCCCTTGGTGAACAATGTACTATTATATTTCGTCGTAGCTGGAGAAAATAGGGTTTTTGCTTCCGCTATGACGAAAAAAAAATTATTTTCGTTGTTTATTATCCGATCCAACTGAGGAAACTTGGCAAGGACGAAGTTGCAAGGACATTATTGTATATTTCAAATTTTAACAATTTATATACTGTAATTAGAGAAAAAGTGTAAAAAGGATATAAACAGATAGATTCTGTTCGAAGATAATTACAATGAAGAAATCCGTTTTTCCTTATATTTATTGTTTCCAAAGTTAAATTTTAATTTTCAAAAGTTTCAAGAGCCTGCTGTAATTAGGAAAAACAAAAATTCAATTTATTAAAACACACACGCTCATAAAAATATATATTTTATCGAACTGTATACCTACCTCTGATTTACCCCTAGTGGCATTTAACGCCATATAACTCGGACTTGTTTCTTCTTTTTCCAATAATTGTAAATACAAACGACGTTCTTCGAGAACATGGTCCACATCTTTTTTGTGTCTGACAGCCAACTCCAATGCTCTGTTAATAAAACTAACGAATATATACACGCGAAATAGAGAATGCAGAGCTATATTACTAACCGATTCCAATTGTACATTTGTATATTAATTCGTATTGCCTCTTTGATAAAACCATTTTGCAGAAGAATACCCTCTGCCGCCAATAAATCTCCTGCGAGCAGGGACATCTCTGCTAATTTTTCCGTTTTGTTTTTTACATTCTGAATAAACAACGGGTAGAGTTTAATTATTCTTGTAAATATATAAAGAGTATTTAATATAATACTTGGATAGATTGGATGTAGTTGACTTTGTCGAATCTCGCGATCGCTGCGTAAGCTTCTTCGGCAACGTTCAATTGCTTCCCTTCGGTCGACATAACCGCCATACATGTCCAGAGAATCTCATTCTAAATAAATTTAAAATCATGTTATATAGTGTTCGATTAATAATTAACAAATTGTGTCACGAAAAAGCTAAAAAGGCGAATAATTTTTTTTTTTGTTAATTTTATCAGTTTTTTGACGATAAGTCGGTAACTAAGCAAGATATCAAAAAATCTTATGAAATTTAAATTAAGGGGTAGGATAATTTTCATAATCTCGCATATTTACTGAGTTATAAACAAAAAACAAAACAAATAATCACCAAAACATTGATACCGATGCCTTCGAGAATTTGACAATAAAAAAATTTTTTTCTCTAATATTTACTGTCAGATTTGTTTCAAAGTTTTTGTTATTATGTAGTGACACAAAATGCAACCAAAAAAAGTAACCTAAATTAATACTTTACTTGCGCAATCCGACAGAGAGATAATGCATCTTGCCACCTATCATTCATAATGTGTTGATGCAGCGTCGTGAAGTATATATACAACGAAATGGCAACTACAGCACCATCTCCACGTCTAACAGTCACCATTCCATTTGCCACACTCACAATGCTTGGCTGTTTGCCAAACTCACTAAAAAATAGGTAATAACATTTTTTTTTTCATTTAGAAAAATACAATTTGTATATGAAGAAATTTTCTCGAATTACTAACCTGTTTTCCTTGTCAATACGCGTTTTGCGAATGATTTTTCGATCGCTGTAGTGAACACAATTCGGACACAACCAGATAGACAGAGTAGCGTCCAACATTGCAGCAAATACATTGGCATCAACAGCCCAGGCAATACTTTGAGCCAACGCAGCTACAGTAGCAATTAAAAATTCTCATATAAATGCTAGAACAAACCAATTTTTACAAAAATAAAAAAACATACCTATTTTGCAAACTCGCACAAAGCCGCTTGCTCTAATAGATACTAAAAACAAGTCCCTATTTATATCCATAAGTGCTAATTGCCGATCAGTCGGCCCGCCAATATAATTAATCGCAATTTCAATAATTTTACAGAGATGTGTATGTGATTGTGCCTCAACAACGGGCTTATTGCTCGACAACTCAAGCACGTGGAGCACTAAAACAAAACAAAAAACAGCCTGTAAAAATCGGAAAAACACAAAATAAAATTGAGATATACACATTTTTCATTGGTTTGATCTCTGACAACTAGTGTATCTGAGCACAGAGCGATGCACGGTGGATAAAGAGGCTCTTGGGTCATTCCTTTCCACTTTGGCACGGTCAATAATCGTCCTTGATAGCTATGAAGCGTCAGTGCGTTCCATTCAATCAATAAAAAATGCCTGAAAAGTTATTAAAAAGTCACAAATATAAAAATTTCGAAAAATCTCTAAATAACTGAACTTATCGGCGAGCAGCACGGCAGAAATTGTTGAATTTTTCAGATCGAAAATCGCCGGAGTGTTCCAATTTGTCGCTGCATAAATGTGACACTGATTAGGAGTGACAACGACCAAGTGACCAAATGCAAATTCCAAATGAACAACTCGATCCGATATTTCCAGAGTCTCAACGTAGTCACTTGCAACTTCTCGCACTTGAATGGTCTTCCGGGTGATTAAAGTCGCCTCATAGTTGTTCCACTCGATCCTCCTAAAATAATTACACTCACAATTAATTATTAAGAATGATTATCGTTGAATTTTTACCGATCAATCACGTGTGCCGTCAAAATTGAGCCGTTTCCACAGGCCATGGCGACCTGAGTGCTGTCATTGGACCAAGCGATGCTGTAGACACTGCCCGTGTTGACTTTTTCCAGCGAGTGAGACCACTGAAAAATATTAGTTTTTCATTATTATTTGTGAGTATAGTGGATTAAAGGGAGGATAAATATCTTACCCCGGTTTTATCACAAAGTTTGACAGTATTGAAGCTACCGACGGCAAAGTATCTGCCATGTGGACCCCAACTGATTGATGTGATGGGATATTCAGCGGTCGCACTGCTGAATAAGGGACTGCCACTGCTGTCCCAGACTTTGTAGCGACAATCTTCACCGCCGGATATTATTAAATTATTGTTTTTGTTCCAAGATACGCAAAGAACTAAGCCCTCATGTGCATACCACTGCAGAAGCGAACAGATATGTTGGATTAGTCGGTTTCTGAAGGCGATAAGTATAGGTTTTTAGACGAGTAAACACTGACCTTTCTGGGTTTAGAGTTTGAATTCAGTGATTCCAGTGCTAATTGTGCGCCTTGGGAGTAGAGAATCATGGAACAATCGGGACTCCAAGAAGATGCGAGAATTGGCACCTTACCCCGAACGATTGTCGATCTCAGCATGCCACTTCTGGACCAAATTTTTATTGATCCATCCTCGCCAGCTAATAATTCAAATCACACATTCAGAATTGTTACGTTCTGGCTCAGTAGTCGCCAGAAATTGATAATAATTTATTTTCTCGATTTTTGAGGTATTTATAAAAATACAAAGAAAATATACATAAAATGTAACGATAAGACCGAAATAACAATTAAATAATTTAGAAAAATGATTTAGAATTGAGGAAATTTTGATAAAAATCACAAAAAGACAGTTATAAACCTGTTAATATTGCAGAACCATCTGAACTCCATTTTCCAGACAAGGTGGCACCTCTGTGAGCATCAACTGACTTTTCTATCCTCCCTATTTTGTTTACCAAGTGGAATTTACCTATAAATTAAATTTTACTAATCAAATAAACAGATGAAAAAAGTATATTAAATTTACCATCTGCTGTGGTAATCAGAAGAACCTCATGGGATTGTTTTTTTATACTCGTTCCATTGGTAAGTACTGAGTGAGGATGCCACTGCATATCGGTGGGATAAAAATCTGTGGGAAATTGCATGACAGTTGTGGGATGGGCAGAACCACTGTCCAAGTGCCATGACAATAGACAATGATCCTCGCTGAAAAATAGATTAGTTTTTTATTTAACTATATAAATCTTCTACTAACATTTATGTATTTTAATTTTACTCACCCGCACGAATATATTTCTTCCGCTGAACACCAAGCGACACATGTTACAATTTTTACGTGACCGTTTTTTTGCCAAAGTGCAATTTTAAACCTCATTCTCACAGTCGAAAAGGTCCTTTTTCTCAACGTCAAGCATGCATATTTACACTCTGTAGCGTGTTGTGATGCCACTGCATCGTATCCATGACGATTTGATGTAAACAAAGAAATGAAGTGGGAGTGTATTTAAATTCAGCCGCATGTGCACGAATTCATAATTAAATTAAACAATAATAAAATTTATAACGAAATTCTCAATTATCGAATCTTTTTTGTGATTAAAAAAAATTGGAGATTTTTTTCCCAAATAAAACACACCTCAATTTATTAATTTTTTTTTTTAACTTCCAGTGTATAAACCAAAAGTTATAATTTATTATCGCCACTTAAAATATTAATTTATACCCTCCTTATACATTCTATACAATTCCTTGGTTCTCAATTAACTTTTTTTTTTTTCTTTTTTTTCTATCACCACTGAACTTTATTATTATTTTCTCTCAATAGAGATCAAGAAGCAATATATCATTTATAATCAATATTAAATAAACTCTTGAAAAATTTACTAAATAATTATTATGCATAATTTATATATGCGCGTCATTTGTTCATTTTGACGCATTTTATTTACGTATAAAATACGACAATTATATATATATATATATATATATCAGATCTGTACATTTTGGATAAAATTACATATGTTATTATGCTTTTAAATATATTAAAACACTTATTATAAATATAATTATATATAGATATATAAAGACGTACATTATTAATATTATTTACAAAATTAATTATGTCTCACAGATCAATGCATATTAATATTTGCAATCGATATCATCAATTTGGATATCACAAATGAATTAATCATCATCGTTCAACAATGTATTTCTAATATATGAAAATATTCACAACACTTAGAATATATATGTATATAATTTAACACAATATCCCCCACTTAATAATCAATATTTCATTTGTCCAATTTGCTCATGCGTAAATAATTAATAATACAAATATTTTCAGATTACTATATATATGCTTTTCATATGTACATATATATTTGGGTGGCGGAAAAAAAAAACCGAATATTTTTGTTTTTCAGGTCTTGTATTAAAAAATCATAGTATACCATATTTTAAGAGCCTGCTAAAAAAATCAGTCAAATAAAAGCAATTTTCGAGGCCATTTTTGCAGATTTTAAAATTCGTGAGTGATCTCTGAAAAGACTTTTATCGGACTGATAATTTTAGAGGACTCTTAAAATATAATAAACTATTATTTTTTGATACGAGACCTAAAAAACAAAAATAGTCGGTTTTTTTGCGCCACCCTAATATATGTATATAATATATAGGATAGAATTTCACTGATGTGCCCGCGGAATACAATGTACACCCACTCTAATAATACTATCAATAAAAATAAAAGAAGGATATTCCAGCTCTGCTAATATATGCACATTAATTTTAAAAAAAATTTTTTTATACATTCACATCTATATACAAACATGCAGTCTCGTCATGGTCATATAAATGATAACGATCGCGTATATTAAAATTTTTTTCACTGTTAATAAATTACCGATTTTAAATATAAATCTATATTAAAAAAAAAAAAAAGGCATCAGCAAGTATATTCTTAATTGATGGCATGACTATTTCGGCGTCTTAAAAAGACTCGACTGTTGACCGGATAGACGCGAGTGAGTAAAATCAACGAGCTGCCGAGTGCCAATTTGACTGGAGCTTGTCGTCCCCCAGGAAGTCGTATAAAAACTGTAGCGACAGCAGCAACCCCGTCTTCAGTCGGTTCAACGGCAACTGGCCTCACGTCACTGTGGAAATTGACGATTTTATTGCGTCGGCCTTTGCGCTGAGGTGAACTAGGACTGCAATCATTGCCATCGCGGTCATAGAGAATAGTAGCAGAGGCAAAAGGCCTCTTGGCCATGTGCAGCATCTCAACAACGTGTCTCCGGCGAGCTCGTCTAACGTCCGCGGCTTGCTTTGTCTTCCACGCGACAACACACGCGGCGAGAAAAAGGAAAAAACACGAGAAAAACACGGAAAAGAAAACAAACAGATCAATGTGCAATTGGTCCTGTCGGAAAAATATCATACCATAGGCAGCCCGGCCATTAATTTCCGGATAAGGCGTATCAACAGCTCGCAGAGCAATGTGGAATTTTGTTTGACCGAGTTCGTGTCGATCTTCCGGCAAAGTGAGTACCAAGCGATTAGTCAAATTTCGAATGACTAAAAATGTATTCCTACGCTCAACGGTGACAAAAGTAACAATATCATGGGCCTCTCGCTCGTCAACAAAGTACAGTGGACCTGGATTGCGATTGATTTCATTGGCCGTGACGTTCGCAGCGCCGGGATAAGAACTGTATTCCGAGTGAAACTCAACAACACGAATACGTTGAGTTAAATGGTCGTTATACCAATTATCATAGTGGTCTTTTCGCCACCTAAATCGCCCATCAAGCTCTACATCCTGGTATCCGGTGGTGGAATTGAGCGTGACGATAAACGAGTCATCGCGGGGACTGAGGAATAAATCCAGTGCACCTTGCGTCACGTCGACCATCACGCGAATATCAACGTTCATAAAGCGAGGCTGTACCATATAAAAAACTGTTTGACCAGGATTCAATGGTTTTGGCTTCATCTTACACTCGTCAATGAGCTTCGAGTCAAAACACATTTTATTGTCCACAGTCACGGTCTTGAAACATTGATGACCCATAGTCGGAGTTCCCGCGTAGTTTTCTCGACACTTGCTGCACTGAACCATCCAGCAAGGTGTTCCCTCAACATTCGTACCTTTAGCCGGTCCACTCGTGCACGACGGCTCGCTCTCAGTGTTGTTCCCGCAGTTACACTTCTCGCCGGTGACTGGGTCGCACGTAAATCCGTGTCCATGGCACTCGCAGGGTCGGCAAACATCTCGGAGATCCTCAGTGCCGCGGAAAAAGCCCGAGACACACTCTCCACACTTGTCACCCTTTGTGTTATTGCCGCATTTGACGCACTTGGCCTTGGCCACAGGTCCCTCGACAAGCTGCTTCGTGAGCAGTTCGATGGACATTCGATCAACCGAGTTGGGATCGGAAACTGTCATGCTCTCGTTAATGCAGATTCGCGTGTGTCCATTGCAGTATTCGAGACACGGCACACACTGGCCATTATCTGCCGGATTTCCAACGTACAGCGGCTCACACTTGTCGCACTGTGCTCCCATTGTGTTATTATGGCACTTGAGACACTCGTCGAGCTTGTCCGGTCCGGCACAATTGCTGTGGCCGTTGCACTGACATTGGATGGAACAGTTGGCACCTACATAGCCGAAATCACAGCGACAAATGTTGGGTTCTACGCAGGTACCTCGTACACAGCCTTGAGTACACATTGGAACACAAGTTTTGCGGCCAAACTCGTTCAGAGGCCACGTAGTCTCATTTTTATAACCGTCGCCACACATGCACTCGAATCCCTCGTCACGATCGAAACACTTCTCGCTCTTGGGCGAGCACGTGTGGTGACCATTGAGACACTCATCTTCCGGCGGACAGCGGACATAGTGCCACGAGAAAACGGGCGAGTAGTCCTTGATGATAGTAGACACTGTTGAGCTTTCATTCGTAAAAATATCCAGCAAATCAGTTTCGCGTACCGTGACAGGAGTAGTTGTGTAAATAATTGGCTCTGTCGTTGGATTCAGGCGATTGAAAAGCATCTCACAGGTCCCTCCGGCAGGATGATCCGTCGGTGCCTCCAGAGAACCCTCTGTACAAATTCCCTGACCAGTTACATTGGCGGAATCGAGGGAACACCAGCCGCAGTGCGAGTGCTTCAAGCAGGTACTGCACTGTTTGAAGACCGAGCAAGGTTCTGGGCAGTGTTCCATGTCGGAATTACGCAGAACCAAGCCGCAAACACCTCCAGCACAATACAGAGGCTGATATGACGGTGATATGCACTCGTTCAGCTGCGTAGACCATCGGCACTCGTGCCAACCACCCTCAGATCCACTGGCCTTTAAGCAACTCGAGCAATCCTTGTGATCGCTGCACCTTTTTTCACACTCAGTACTCGCTTTTTTAATGCTCGATCGCTCAAAGAAGTCTTTAGACACGCAGTTCCAGTCATAGACTGGCTCGCTTGTCACTGTGACACCCAATTCCGAGGTTTTTAAAATCTGCCGTGTCCAAACGCAATCACGAAGATTCTTGCACTTGTCGCAGTCACTTGCCGGACACTGGCGTTCACCACAGTGGTCCACATCTGTCACGGAAATTTGCCCGACATGGCACTTGTTCTGCTCATCGCAATCTTTGTCCGATGGTATGCACTTTCCTACAGGACAATTTGTACACCACTTGCAGACCGGGTCATCGTCGCTGTAGTAGGGCCACTGCGCTAAACACTCGGTACAGCTCATTAAATTCTGGCACTTTCGGCTAGCCATCCACTCACTGTTGCATAAAACGCCGTTGGAACGCTCAGCTTGCGTAACATTTACACACTTGTCTTCCCGACTTATTTCATGATTTGAAAAGCAATACGACATGTTGTTTCCGGCAATTGTGGTTACCGCGCAAAATGAACAACCAAAATACTTGCGGCAGGTGTACTTGTCAGTCCACAAGCTGCAGAGATCCTCCGGAATGCTGATTTGAGTAACGTGGCTCTTAATACCACCGTCAAAGCCACCAACAACGTAGATGGAATTTACCTCGGGATCTGCGTGAGTCATTGCGTGCGCATAGGCAGGTGGCGGTGGAGTTCCAATGATTTCCGTGTCTCTGGTGATAAGACGTATCCAGAGATTGCACGAGTACTTGTAGGCAATGAGTGAGTCACTTGTGTTGTGAGGATTTTGCCGACCGCCAAAGATCAACATGTACTCGTCCGTAGTGACGGCAGAGTGGAGAAATCGCGCCTGCGGCAAACTATTTCCATCGGTGAATTCGTCCTCAAATGGCGGCAACACCGACCACATTCGAGACTTGTAGTTGAGTGCGTAGAGCTTGTTTGAGATAAATGTTCGATTAACGGCATATGTGTATCCACCAAAAACATAAAAACTGTCGGATTTACTGTGATAGACCGTTGTGTGACCATAAACACCGAGAGGACCATTGCCCACAGTGGCTATGCTCTCCCAAATCTCAGTTTCCAAGTTAAACTCCCAGACATTGTGCAAATAGCCGAATCTCGGACTAAAGCCGCCAATGAGCATTAAACTCTCCGAGTCTCCATGGCGACGAAGTGTCAGAGTATGTCCGGCAAGTGGTGGAGGAGCTTCCTCAGCTGGATCTTGCTTTACAGGGCCCCATCGTTGATTTTGTAGACTAAATTTCCAAAAATCATTGAGCGTATTGTTTGACAGGCCTTCGACATTCTCCTCCTTCATAGTCAGTCCTCCGTAGACATAAATTTGCTGGCGTGAATGAACAATTTCTGCTGCATGAAAGTATCTTCCTTGTGGCATGGAGGCTTCGGAAGTTGATTCGACAGTTACTGGCATCCAGGTATTGTTTTTCGTGTCGAAAAGCCGGATATCATTGAGTGGCCCATGGCTCAAGGAGTAACCACCAAATAACCACAAGCTGCTGCGTCTATCGGCTACCAAGCTGTGGCCAAATCGAGGCAGAGTCTTGCGCAAGTGGTCCAAATTGTCAGCTAGATACTCTGAATTGAAGAGTTCAGTAAATACTAGCTGATGTGCTTCAATTTTAATTGAACAGTCGCGTCCGCCATAACCTGCAGTGCACACACAGTGTCCATAACTCTTGTCGCACACGCCGTGTTTCTTAGCAGACGTGCAGTTATTCGGACACAACTCAATATCGCAATTAATACCAACAAATCCGACTTTACACAGACAATTGCCATTGCGACACTCTCGATTGCTCGGGCAGCTATTTCCACAAGTCATAGTAACATAACTCGCATTGAATCCCTCAATTTCATCAAGTTGTTTGTAGTGAACTGTAAGAATACCCGACTTGGCCTCGACAGTTACCGGATAATCCGTGCTCTCCGTACAATATACCCCAAGCAATTGGCTCTGATGACTACTTGTTGATGATACAAAGTCCGGCAATCCATCATAGACATAAACACTGTTCTCCTGACAACTCACATTAATATCATCGTGAATAGTAAACTGTATAACACTCTGAATGCTTGACATCATTGAATCCGATGATTCACTCTTTGGCCTAACGATCCACAAGCACTCCCTCGTGGGACTGCCGCCTAGATGACTTTCCCAAAGTGACAATTGAGAGTGTCGACTGCCAAGGCCCTGCATGCCCGTACCCTCGCCGTTGAGCATTCCCCGCGACATGCAGCCGTAATAACACATGCCGCCGTCGCGAGGATCGCCGTAGTAGCCCTTGCGACACGTATCACACGTCTCACCCTCGGTGTTGTCGCGGCAAAAACATCTGCCGGTCTGACGATCGCAGTAGTCTAAATCCTTATCACCGTGCTCGTTGCAGTTGCACTTTCGGCATCCCAAACTGGTCGTAGCGTTGCCAAAACTTCCGGCTTTACACTCCTCGCAGTATTTTCCTGTAGTCCAGTCCTGGCAGTCGTCGCACACGCCGACACTGTTGACACAAGTCGAGTGATTATAGCAGCCACAGTTTGTCCTGCAGTCCGGTCCGGTCCAACCGAGAAAACATTGGCACTTGTAGTCGGGCGCCTCGCTGCAGTAGCCATTTACACACTTTTCGTAGCATGTTTTCGTGCAATTCTCCTTGCCGTCGCCGTTGAAGCCGCGTTTGCACTGGCAACTGTAACTACCGTGTGTATTTGTACAGACGGCGTTGGCATGGCAGTCGTGCAGGCCCAGATCGCACTCGTCAACGTCCGGACACTGAGCGTACGCCCAGCCTGACTCGTCGGCTGCCAGAATCGTGTCATTTGTCAGGTCGTTGATAACTTGGCTGCAGTTTACGTGCGGGCGATTAAAGTCTCCCTGCACACAAGCGCCGGTTATTGGGTTATTCAAGCTGTAACACCAGCCGCAGCTCAGCGAGTGCAGACAACTTGTGCAGTTGGTGTGCCTACTGCAACTTTTGCACTGATCGTTGCCCGACAGAGCCGAGCCAGAGGACCGTGATGTTACGCCCATCAGGCCAGCCTGGTCCATCCACTCGCGACATAATCCAAATTGATACTCGGACGTGTAGACGGAGAATGAAAAGCACTCCTGCGTCGCCTCGCACCACACACACCTCCCTCGCTCGTCCAGACACTGGGTACAGTTGGATCGTTGTCTACAAGATACTGGACACTGGTCTAGACTCACAACGCTGTGCGGAAGTCTGCCCATTCGTGCACATCTCGCCTCCTCGGTCCACCACTCGCAGAGATTTGTACTGACGCACGACTCACATGAAATAAAGTTGGAACAATTGGCACAAGTTGACGGAGTAATTGTTAAATATCGCCATTCGTTAATTGGCTTACCGTCTTCATCTGTATCGACCGTAATCGAGCAACTTTCAGTCTCATTAATTGCCCGTGATAGGCACTTTGAATTTATGTCACACCAACCGCAAGAGGAATCTGTGAGACAGTGAAGGCAATTTTTGTACTGTTCACACGATCCATTTTGATATGGCTCTAAATATTCAAATGTAAAAACTTTTGGATTTTCATTTTTTTTACTGTGAGTTATCTCCATTTTACTCGAGTGCGCATAATTCACAGTAACCATTCGTTTAGACTCAAAATCCAGGAAATAACGGGTACCCGGTTGAAGAAACATTTGCGTACCATTGGGCCACTTTGTTGGGATACACTGTGATGTTTCGGCCGTCAAGTTGGCGACAGTTTCCATCTGACTGGTATCAGCGTGTCCCAGAGAGACACCGAGAGTTGCGCTATTGTAACTCACACAAATTTTCAAATTTTCCGCAGTGTCCCAAAAATCTTGCGGTGGCCTGAGAAATCCCGTGAGCCTGGCAATCATTTCACCGCCCATAGCCGACTCTGTTTTAGCTCCCTGCATCGACGGAACATTGAAGTCTATTGTTGTAGCATTGACAATTGTAACTGAGTCAGGTTGAGTAAAATTAACTGGAGGCTTGTACTTGAGGAATGTTAGACCAGGTCTTTTGTCTTGCTCACGACATTCATCAACCCTGAGGATTTCAGTGCCCTTGGAGCCCCACCAACCAGGAATCTGCGACAGTGTGTCGTCCCGAAGACCACATACGCCGTAATTATCATCTTTATGGTGACACCGAGCATTCTGAACACACCAGGTACAAGTTCCCAAGTTGAGTTTATTCGAGATGGAGCTTTTGCCTCGCGAGTTTGTACCCCAACCACCTCCCGGTTGTCCGTGAATCAAACACGAGTGACAATCTCCAAGCGCCGGACAAACACCGGGACAGCGAGAGGTCTGGAGATTCGTTGTACAGTTGCTCCCGATGGTTCTTCCATAGCAAATCTCATCGGCGGAGCACCAACCGCACTCAGGATTAGCTGAGCACTCGGTGAATGTCCTGTGCTTGACACAAAGTTGTTCAGGCTCAACGTACTCGCCGTCTCCTGGCGCAATCATTGGTGGTAATGTGTATGCCAACAGATCGGCATTAACATTTCCATGGTATCCACCAACTAACAGTAAAATATTACCATTTCTCACATCTGCAGCGTGAGCAAAAACTCCTTGCTGCTTTGGATAACTGGACTCTTTGTCGCTTGTGCCAAAAATCTCATGACTGACCCACACGTGACATCCCAAATGATACAGATACATCTGATTGTCGTAACAAATTTCTTCTTTATTGTGTCGATGCGAGTAGCCGCCAAAAACCACCAAATAATTTCCAATGATATTACACGTGTGAAAAGCACGTTCTCGCGGGACATAGGTGTCTGGCAAATGTGCTCGTGGATAGTGGATTTCAGACCAGACTCGTCGATCCAACTGAAAGACAAACATTCGATCGGAGAGCTTGCTAAATCTCGCGACACTGGCCACAACACCTCCGTAAACTAGGAGAGAATTTGTTGCCTTGTGATAAACTGTAGAATGAGCTACAACTCGCACATCTAGTTCTTTTCCTCCACGAGCTCGAACTTCCCGCCAACGTTCAATTTTACTCTCTGTAGGATTCGACATATTCAGCTGAATTTTGTAAAGGCTTGATGAAAATTCTCCATCGATTGTACTTCCACCAAACAGATAAATCCAGTCGTTCGCCAGAGTTAGCGTATGTCTTGTCAATGGTGGCGGATAAAACGTGGAATTTCGGGCTCTCAAAGTCCAAATTTTCGTGTCAACGTTGTAATGCCACAATTCATTTGACAGTGAGCCATCGGCTAACTTTCCGCCGTATATGACAAAGCCTCTGTCATATCGGCAGGCAGCATGGCCATATCGAGGGCTGGGTTTTATTGGCTCTTCAATTGCTTCTGCTGATTGTACAGTGTCCTCCACTTGATGAGGAAACTCAGTAGTGAAATTGGATCCGAGAAAATCATCTAATAGCTTTTGTTCATGCGTTGTACTCTCTGTTCCGTGCCACGTTTCGTCAGTCTTATCAAACTCAATATTATCCTCGGCATTTCTTCGAATTCTTCTGACCGACAGCTGCGATCGTGCAGCTCTGTGATGTGTTTTCTCGATTTTCGAGGTACTTTTGCGCCACTCGGACTGACGGAAATCCGGCGACACGCCTCGTCCGCGATGTTCCGACGTCGTTCTGAGCTCACGCCATCCGTGCTGATTGCCATCAACCGTCGACCTGTCCCTTAAACTAAATGTATTGTTACCCTTGATATTTACCAGGAGCTTCCAAACAAGCGATCTGGTTGAAAGGCCAAATTTTTCTTCCGCTCCTGAACCATATCGCACTAGCTCACTCGATATCAGTGATGGATCGAGATATTCTGCTGCTGAAGCGCCTTCTAACACGCCTCCATACTCGTCTTGCCACTCGCTCATATTAAATCGATATACCTCCAAGTGACTGAGTACATAATTAAGATTGTAGCCACCGAAAACGTATAGGGAATCGGTTTTATCGTCATAAATTGCCGTATGTGCAGCTCTCGGTGTCATACCGCCCTCGGAGTGCGAAAGCCAGTGCCACCTGTTTAAATTAATAAATAAAAATAATTAGCTGAATATTGACTTGAAAGTAAGCATCATCAAGAAGATGATTAAGTATTTAAAAATATTATTTTAATATATTTGAAAGCTGTCAGTTTAATCAATTTGTTGATCAATAAACTTACTTATTACCATCTGGATGAAATGCATGCAATGAACATGATTGTCCAGAATAACCTTTGTGGCAATTACATCGTTTTTTATCACATATTCCACTTTGACTGCAATTATTTGGACAGAGTGCTCTTGAACAATCCTTTCCAACCCAATCATTCTCACAAAAACATGTATTTTTTATACATTTTCCATGCTTTGTACAATTATTTGGACAATCTGTCACGGAAAATTCTGCATGAAATCCATCTAATACGTAATTTGTATCACTGTACAGTAAAATCAACATCTGAAATATAAAATTGAAGGATTTATTCATTATGTTTGCATAACCAGAATCATTATACACCATTTTTTCATCCATCAAAATATGATGGTTTGTAATAATTTAACTCACATAACCAGATGATGATGTGACTTGTTGAGGCTCAGTTTTTCCACTAAAACTGCCGAGCAAAGGTGATCTGAATGAATCTCCATCGTAAACAAAAACATAATCGTAGCTACACTCAGTTCCCATTGTTCGAAAACTCAAAGTAATAAATTGCCCAGTGTTGTTGGCTAAAAAAAATAATAATATAGTACAGCTGATTACCTTAGAATAACTTTGATAGATATACCTTTGATGAGCCATTCGCAGTGAGAATCCTGAGTATAGTTGGACCCTGCAGGTCCATCACTAATCATTCCCCATGAATCGGTGAATATTTTTCTCGTCTTGTCACAGGGCACTTGTTTTTGTGATGCCTGAGGAGCCAAATTGAATCCCCTGATCAGGCAGGTCCATATGATGACCCATATTGGCGTTATTCTCTGCCACCCCATCACATAATACAGAGTTTACCAGTTTTTTACAATTTCCACTGGCATTTTTCATCGATAATCGATCAATTTCATACGTTTATCAGAGTAATCATGTATATCTATGGGAAAAAAACAACACGAAACAATTTAACAATTACTAAATTATAATTGTGAAATAAACCAAAAAAAATACAGTTGAATGGTCAAAACGGTTTTGTAAATGTATTCTGTCACACCTAAGTAATAATAATCACAAGGCCAACCACTGGCGAGATATTTACCATATAATTATTGAGTTTGCTGCATATTGCAACTTTAATGCAGACCACATTCAATCACCTTTTTCATGTCACGTCGTATAAAAATATTGCTCTACTGCACCAATCACTGTGACATACGAGAGACAATTGCACACCAACAACAAAAGATGCACACGTATATTTATTTTTTATGTGTACGATAAATGCAGAACTAGTGTGTCATATGACTGAAGACGAATTTGCATGTACAGCATCATTTTTATCCAATCGCAATCGCAAATGGTCGACGACTCCCCCACTCGGTGTGAAATTAACATATCGCGTCCCTCTCTCTCATGTCGGTTACCTCAAAAACTTAAATAATTTCGCGCGTGTCTCACAAAACGACGGATATCGCACCCATCGATAAACTATCACACCTTTTTTTTTATCTATATCTATTGAAAAAACAAAAAATTTATGAAATCAAATAAAAATCGTCAATTTTTGTAAATAACGCGATGGCGTTGCTTCTTGCAACTACGAAACCCATGACGCTGAAATTTGCTCAAAGAAGAATAGAAATTTCAACACGTAAACAAATACTAATTGATGAATAAAATTTTCATTATCTTTTTTTTTATTTGCGTAGTAAAGAATGTTTTACACCGCACGATGTAAATATTATCCTTGAGACGGTAGTAAACCGAGTATTTGCAAGCAAATCTGAGCTGCTTCAGCTTTTGCCTGTTTTTTATTTGGACTTGCTACAGCTGGTTTGTACTCAATGCCATTGACCTTGACCTAAAAAAAAAGTTATCAATATTGTATGCAGTATAAGAAAAAAAATTTTAAATAAATATATTTCTTAAATATTATACTTTAAATAAAAAGTTTTTCTTATGATCAGGTCCACACTCGAAACAAAGTTCGTAAACCGGTGCTCCAAATTTTCTTTTTGAGCAATATTCTCCCAGTAATGATACTGGATGTTTGCCTAAAATATGATATGATAAAAAAACCAAATTAATCTATATGATTAAAGTGAATAAATATTTTTTTATACCCTCGAGTGTTTTAATAGTGGGAATAATTGGTTTGCCAACTGTTTTCCCGGGCCTAACACCAACATCTTGATTGGATACAAGGCCCCGTTTATCCAATTTTACTTCAAGTTGAAGAGGTTCAAGTGTTCCCTCTTTATTTTTACCCAAACCTTCACCAGGTCGCCAGCCCATTTTTTGTAGCAGGGCCATACCCATGCCACCAGAAACCGGCTGAGCCGAAGTCAGTTGATCCTGATTAACGAGAATAAATCATTAAAACAGCCAAAACAATCTTTAGACATTTATAATCTTTTATCACACATGATAAATCACGTCTTTCCTTTTAATGAAATAATGTGAAAATAAAATAAATTTCGTTGATTGTCGTATGGATAAGGAATTGTCACAAGAACTTACCAATTTTTTTTATAATCATAAATTGATCATCAGGCAGCCGATGGCGATTCTTCTTTTATGTAGTTTGGTGCCTGTAACAAACCCTCAGGTCGATTGCAGACTAATGCTAACTATCACAGCTTCTTTGATGAATTTTTAAATAAAGATGCTGATAATAATTAGCAATAATCTCACGGAAGATCATTGTCTATTCAAAATCTCCTATGTTATCATCTAAAAAATCGGGCTAGTTATTTAATTCATACGATATAAAAATAAATCTCGAAAATATTCAATTCAGACAATGATAGTCCCGTGCCTGTGCAGACACAGAGTCCACCTCTCCTGATAAAAGAAGTGGTCTATGCCTGCGACACAGTCTCTATATTAAGACTGTACCTGAAAACTTGTTACAGCCACGCTCACAAATTAAATCGCAAATTTATCGAGTTTCTTCTTTACAGTCTTTCAGATTTTTCAGATAAAATAGAGAAAAAAAATATGTCAAAGGGATGAAAAAACGTGATTGTTACCTTGCGCGCCCAGGCTTGATAGCCTGAAGTTAATTCAGCAGCAGAAAGTACTTTAACACCAGTACTACCCGTGAACTGACCTGGCATTTGTTTACTTTCTGCCCATGTTTTCATCTACAAGACAATAATTAATCAACGATCAAGTTATTCATAAGATTTATGGATAAATATCGTAATTTACTTAAATTACCTCACTCTGTGCATGATACATTTCAGTTAGTGCTTCAACATCATGTGGATTTTCTCTGAGTTTTCGCATTGCAGCTAATCGTTGCGAAACAATTGTACCAATATCAACATTCTAAAAAAAAAAAAAAAAAAACAAAACAAAATTAAAAATTAAAATTATGCCCGAAAGATGAGTGAAAAATTATTTTTTCAAGCCCTATCAAATAGATACATAAAAATATGAATTACTTCAACAACTGGCTGAGGAAATACTGTTGGTGGTAGTGGTGCTGCCACAGGCAGAACAGGCGGAGCTGGAGGTAAAGGTACGGGAGCTGCAACGACGGGTTCAACGACAACGGGCGCCGGTTTTGCCGCAGAATTCGCAGCTCCACTATTTACCGGAGGTATTATTGAAAATGCCTGAGGTTGCAGAGGTGCTGATCCGGGGACAAAGGTTTTTTTAGGCTCGGGTTTCTTGATCGGAGCAGGAGGAATCACTTCAACCCATTCATTCTCTAAAATCCCAGATTAAGACAATATTACATCACATTAAATAGTAAATATGTATTTAATTTAAAAGATCTTTACCAGTCTTTCTGTGCTGTTGACCGCTTGATACTGGAAATTGCAACCTGAGTTGATTCGACGACTCTGCCGTTCGCTCTTGAAACGTTTTTGTTGGCAACTGCTTCGAATCCTGTAAAATTAAACATTTAATACATTTAAATATAAACAAAATTCACGAAAATTCTTACCCTTATATTCATAACAATAGAGTTGGGCCGCTCTTTTAACAAGAAAGGATGATGAAAGCCCTTTTCCGTATCACTTCCTCCATTGTCTGACGAGACACTCGACAATTCTCCTAGTGCTTCCGATTTCGATAATGATTTGCAAAAGTCTGGAGAAAAATATTATCCGATTGAATTTTAATACAATTAAGATCATTAACAAGTGTTTATAAAATAAACTGCATACCGATTAGCTCTTCGACTGATTTACCACCAGCCTGAATAGCAGCAATTGCTTTATCTTGCTGGGCTAGTGGTAAAGTACCACGTTGGATCATAGTGATTGCATTTTTCCTCGCTATTTCAAGCAATTTTTTCTTGTCTATCTCGATTCTCTCCCTGTAACCACATTTGATATAAAAAATTATAGCAAATCATGTAAAAAAAAAATTGATTCTCTTACTTTCGTTCATTACTTCTGCTTCGACCACGCCATTGTCTATCACGACTCTTGTCATCCCGACTCCAACTGTCAAAATGAGACTCACTGTACCTAAAACTCCTCTCCCGACTTCTAGTTAATCGCCGGTCGTTACTCCTATCCCTGTATCGTCTATCGTTGCTCCTCGTTCTTTGCTTTTCTCGATCGCGACTCTTACTGTGCTTTCGACTGTACAGAGAGTCTGATTCTTTTCTGTCCCTCGAATGACAGCTCCGACTGCGTTTACGATCACGATTCCTAACGTCCTTGATCGTATGATGGTCCTTGTGATCGCCATCACGAGGATTTCGATCCTTTCGAGACCGTGAACGGTCAGTACCAGACTTTGCTTTGACTTTGCGATTGAGCATCAATCGAAGATCGCGTTTCGCTTGATTACGGTGGTCTGATCGTGTCGGAGAACCCAGTAATCCTGGTGGAGGTGTCGGACTCAGTGTGGGCGTTCGATTGTCGAAATCGCTCTCAGACAATTCTCCATCCTCCATCAAGGAAGCTTTTTCCTTTTGCTTATTTTCCACTTCTTTGACCGTTTCATTGTACACTGTGCTGTTTTTCAGATCTTTTATCTGAATTTTTCCCTTTGGAAGATGATCGTTTTTTTCTAATTTAAACACAATTTAATATTATTAGTGGAATGTTTTAAAACATTTGATGTTGGCTTCAACTTACCCAGTAATCGTGGGACATTTGATTCTTTTAAATCATCGTCAGGATTTGTAAAAATACGCGGCAACTCTGAACTCTTTGGACTCTCCAACTTGGATTCAAATTTATTATTATTTTCAACTTTTGGCTCATTTTTCACTACAACACTGTGCACCAAATCAAGTACTGTCTTTGACTCAATTCCCTCGAAACTTGAGGTTCTACTATTTTTCCGCTTTCGTTTCGGACATGACGATAATAATTCTTTTTTTACCTTGATATCATCCGAGTCTGTAGAATTACTCGAAGAGTATTTTCTTTTCTTCAATTTTTTCTTGTGCCTCTTTTTCCCTCCAACAGTATCAGGCTCACTCTCACTGTCAGACGAAACATGTTTCTTACTCTTTTTCTTGTGCTTTTTGTCTTTGTGTTTGTGCTTTTTTTTACTCTTCTTTTTTTTCTTTTTTGATTTATCTGCATCATTTTCATCAGCGTCAGAATTTTCGTCTGATGAGGCTTCACCTCCTTCAACATCAAATGTGCTAAAAAGTTCTGTGAGAATTTCGTTCGATGATTTTTCCGGCACACCTGGCTCTTGTTTTATTTTCACACCTTCAACACCCACTGTAGTAATCAAATTTGCTATGTCAAATAAATTTGTCATATTGATTTAATTTATCAACATTCTTATAAACATTTATCAAGTTCTTTTAGCCATAAAAACACTCGAAACTCTTATCAACAGCGTGTGTGCTGGCGTCCATTGTTGTTGTGTGCCGCCATTTTGTAAGCCGCCTAGCGGGATTTTTCGAAATGAGTCCCAAAGGTAAAGTAGGAAAAACTGGTAAGGCTGGACTCACAGTTCTCACACATGGTACGTTATATTTTAACGCACAGCGTTAACTGATTTTAACGCAGCGTTAAAACAACGCACCATGTAAATCCAGCCTAATGATGATGCCCTATCTCGATGATAAAGTTAGTTTCTTTGAATTTGAAGAATATACAGGTTGTATAAAAATAAAATCGAGCCTAAAATATTTTTAATTACAACATAAATTTTCGAGGAAAAAACATTAACTATTTTACAAGAAAATGGGGCGCCATTATATCTTACTTAAATATCTCCTTTGTTGTAAAATATATTTATTAGAGGCGCGGATGAAGAAATAGTATTTGTTAAATATACTCAGGGAGAGTAATAGAAAAATTTGTAATTGGCCAAAAAATACGACAAAAATCCTACGATGAAAACATCAAAAACGTGAAAAATTTTCTAGGTTGCTTTAGATATAAAAGGAGAAAGCGCAGCGCAGTGTGCTCTGCTATTTCTTTATAAATATCCACATTGATCAACAGAGTGGTACGGTGAAAGATCGTTCAAGTGCCGCGAAGCATGCCTTCATTGCTGTGGAATGTTGGCCGGATGTTATCTATGTGGAGGTACATGAATGAATCCGCGAAAAAGAGAACGCGAAGACTACGAGCTGGTGCACGTTGTGTACGTACACATGGAGAAATAGAGATGGAAAATCAGTGGACCCAAAGAGGAGAGGCTGGGCCCGCTATCTCTTCTCGCTCGGACTATACACATTCGTCGTCCGTTCCCACGAGATTGGAATGCAGCTAAGGGCAAGCCAAACAGGTCCCTTGTTAAGTGATACTATAGTCCGTCCTGATGCACTTCTTGCATTGAGCAAGAAATATATCCAGCTCGGCAAGCACACCAAATGCAATTGATCGGCTTAAGTAATATTCCTACAAATTTCTTCAGGCTAAAGAAATTTTTTTTAATAAAAATACAGCGTATAAATATTATTTTATAAATAAAATATTACAATCATTCAATTGCATAGTTTATTTATACAATTATTGTGAATAATAATGATGAATATATTGAATCTTTTACTATATATAAATCTCTAATTTAAAAAATTATTATTTTGTACATACATATATATTTATGACAACTGCACACAAAAATGGAAAAATTTCATTAATTGAAAATATTTTCCAATGTGTACCTTTTTTATTTACCCTCCATTTGAATTATAAAATTCATAGTATGACATTTTCTGATATGCTATATTAAAGTTTACTGCACTTTTATAAAATCCTACTATCAAGAAGTAAATGTTTATCGTACAATGACACGAATATAGTATTTTGAACTTGAGTTCAATTATACTACCGTATATGATTTTTTATGGACATGAATGTTTTTTTTTTTTCACAACTCTTTCTCTGATGATCATCTACACTGTTTATACCAATGAAGTAATTACAAGTTTAAAATTCCCGGAAAATATTTTTAAGTAAATACACTAAAAAAAGACAGTCTCACATGTAAATGCATGCACGCATTATTTTATAATGGGTATAAAGGAAAATTTTAATTCGATATTTTACATTTTTAATGTATCCGAAAAAAACCCTGGAATATGACGAATAGAAAACGAAACAAAGAAAACAATCAAAATAAAAAATTCATAAACCTATTAAACCTAGTGATCCTAAACTATATCATGTTGTATACGAAAAAAAATCATCCGGCTTTTATTAATCACGTGTGACAGTTATCACTAAATTAAAACTATTTTCGAGATTAAATTAATATTAAAGCAAATAAGGCTTATATGATTCAAATTCGCAGTCGTAAAGAGAAGTAGTCCGTTTTTTTTTTTTTTAATAATCTAAAAGACCCAAATTCTTCATGGAAAAAATAGAGATCGATTGATACAATTGGTTGACATGAATATTATAAAAAAATGGAGGTAAAAAAATATTTCTTTGTAATCTAAATTCATGTCTCTATAAAATTTTAGTAATGAAATCATTACTACAATAAAATCAAATGTTGCATCAATTATAAATTCCCGCATTTGATGCAGATGATTAAATCATCATTCGAAAATTAAAAAAAAAATTTCTCACCTTGTTACAGGAAACCTCTGATCTATTCACCGATTTCTTCTCGTTTCAATAAATATATATATTTGTATTGCAAATTTTTCGATTTTTCTTGTTTTGCGTGTTAAAAAAAATTTTCTATCATGGCCAGAAGTCTTATCCATTGTGACTATATTTAGACATACGATTGGGGCGTATTGAGTGTGTGTGTTGTGTGGGTCGTATGCCTGAGAAGCTTCCAACTAAGCCACAATCCGTTTCTTATCGTGAGTCACAACTGGCCATTAATCGTGCTTTATATCGCTTGCAAAAAAAATTTTTATGTTTCGTTTTTATCAATATAGCGTCGAAATAATTGGAAATTATGATCTAATGCCAATCTCACACATATTACAACTCACTCAACTGTGTATACAAAACCAATCTTACCAAATGAAATTTACAAAAAAAAAATTAAAAACAAAAAAAAAAATTTAATTTTGTATAAAGTGATCGCTTTAAGCGTGACAAATACATCTCACGTGTTTACGCATCTCATCTTTTTTGCTATTCAATATTAATTATATTAAAAGGCAAACTCATTAGGTGGTGAAAATTTATCCGTTTGTAAAATACTGTAACGACTAGACGTCATGTCATTTGCTATTTTTTTTTTTCTTTCATTTTCCCTTTTTCTCATTTTCATTTTTCTTTACAATCAATTATTTTTAATGTTTACAAATCTATTCTCCAATTAAAATAGACTATAAAGAAATCTCATTATCAATTTTATAATAATTTGTAAAAAAAAAATAGCAACTTTCAGATAGCAACTGCAGGTACAATAAAAAAATAATAATTCGCATTCAATTATAATATAAATTTACGATTGATTACGAATTGGATCTATAATGCAATGATAAAATTAAAATGTGAAAAAAAACAAAGCTTGTTTTAAAAAAGTTACTTGATCATTGTACAGCAATAAATAATGAAAATTTTAACTAAAATTTAATCCAATTAGATTAGTTTCCATTACATTGTACCTGCATTACATGAGTCACGTCATTTAGCACGGAGAGAAAACGATAACATTCATATTACTCTTCATTAGATGTACTAGTGATCATGAATGATTGTGTTAAGGATTTTAAACGAAATCCAAGTGTGATATTGGAAAGTTCTATGATATAATAGCTCGAACCGTCATAGTAACAGGTTCTCGACACACGGCGCATGTTGTCAAACCTGGTGCACACTTTGTGCAGGCTACCATGTGCCCACAAGGTATAAATACCACTCCCAATTCCTCACTGTAGCATATTTTACACATTCTCGCGTCGTCTGACGATTTATTCATTGGCGACTTGTTGACAACAAGATTTTGTTGAGGCTTAACTTCAGTCTGATCTTGGCTTGTTGGCTCAACTTTCTTAATATAACTCGGTAAATTCATTTGCATTGTCTCCTAAAAAAAATAAAACATCAGAAATTAGGCATCAATTAACAAGACGAAAAAATAAAAAACAGTTCAAACAGAAGCAAACGAACCTCTCGAGTGGGCGTTGTCAGAGGTTGCCCCGTAACAGTACTAATAAACGATTGGCCTTTAACCATCAACACATAGTAGCATTTTTTAAACCACTTGGCATGCTGGATCCACGGATCATCCTCGGGCTGCCAGTCTTTCAAGCCCCCACCGCAGTGATAGCACAGCGTTCTATCACCTGCGCCAGTATAAAAAAATCCAGCGTCAGCCAGCTGTTCTTTCGTGTGTGGACTGCTGATTGGCCAGGTGTCAAAGGTCCGAAGTCGTGCCTCATAGCTGGCATATTCCGAGTGAACTGGTGGCTTTTGCATAGCCAGTCCTAAGCTCCCAAGTTTGGCCGAGCTGGGAAGCTGCAGTGACGTATGTCCTGCCCGAAAATCCGGTGAAGAATCACTCCTTATCTCTTCGCCATAGCGTTGGCCACAGACATCTCGACCCCTTGGTGACGGCAATGGAATTGTATTTGGATCTGCACCAATGGGAACATTTCCGCATGGTATTTCACGCACGAATCTACAGTTTGATTGCCATCGTTGATGATCCGACATTGGATTATCACCTTCGACCCATTGACATATCACAACTCCACACTCAAAGCACTTAACATTATCATCCTGGCCGGTGTAATAAAATCCAGCAGCAGCCATTTTTGCTGGATCCATAAATGGCACAGGCCAATTCGTATAGCTCTGTAATCGGCTGGATTCAAAGCGATAATCCGGCCGTATCGAATCACGATTGTCCACCTCATCTTGTTGATTTGGTGGGTGGGTTGCCGCATTGTTGATTACTTCATATCGAAGTCGGCGTAAATTACTTAATGGCTTGATGGGATTTAATTTATCCCGAAGTGTAAATCTATAGGGCATATAATCTGTCATTTTGTTTACGATAATTATTCCTTTTTTCGTTCCTTGTGTGTCGTGTAACAAAATTGATCCAAATAGTTACCTGAAACAAAAAACAACAAAAAAATCATAAAAATAAGGTTAATTATCGAGACACATTTTTTCAAAGTGAGATAATAGAAAAAAAAACATGTCAACTTTTATAATACTACAGTAATCATGTTATAGAGAGGAAACAGCGACGTTATTAATGCACGTTGGCCTTCAATAGTATATAAATATATATTTTCAACTGCGCCATGACGCCTACTTTAAACCGGAGGTGACCGCATGGCAAAAAATATTCTACAGCACAAAACACTGGAGCCATTTCCCGCGGGCGCGAAAAAATGCCGTCTATCGGACAAACCGCTAATTAATTAATTAATTTCACACTATACATATACATCATTAGCCGAATTTACACGTAAATATCACATGTGTATACGGGCTTATAGATATAGATACACACTACACATTGAATATAATAGCTCACACATGCCAATCGTATATCGATTTAAAATTAGCACAATTCCTCTCACGCTCGATGAGTATCATATATGTATGTGATTGTTGTTTTTTTTATTACTAAAAATTCTCACCAACTACACAGTGTTTTCCTCATGATCGACGCTTTCAGCCATTTACAATCTACACCACTACTACTCGAAATGTGTACACAGCTCTGAGCTCAGCTGTGCCTTGTACGCAGAAAGCGCCACAGCGTATACACATTGGAGAGGGGCGGCAACAAGCGTATAAGGACACCCTGTGTCCTTTCAACTCCTACTCTCGCCCTTCCTGCCGACAAGACTCGTTTTAGCTTTACTGCAGTGTTGCCAGATATGCCTCATGATGCTCATTTCGGAATCGTTTGTGTGTGTGTGTGTTGTGCATACCGAGTCAGTCACGATTTCAAAACGTGCTCGCGACTAACTATATATATGCTTTTAGCCCCACCGTACGGCGCAGAAGAAATACACAACGACTCACGTTCTCACTATACAAACTCGAGGCGCCAGACCATTGGAATGTCATGGTGTATATATCTCACGATTCTATAACTGTCGAGAAACTACAGGGGCCTGACGTAAATGACGCGAGGCCTAGAGCTATTACTAGACCTAGAGTATAGCGTGCGACGTGACTTTTTCATCTTGTCCCAGAGGCATGTTCAAGAAACACCACGATGGAAAATATGTATATAAATATTCATCCATTTGCAGACCTTGGAAATATTTGTATTCTACAGACTTAAAAACATGCACATGACGAGTACAGGTTAGAATTCAAAAATGGTAGTCATATCTTATCTTCAAAAGGCTATATAATATTCAGGTTATACTGTTTCTTTTGCAGATAGACAATATATCTTGTCAATCAACAATGGCCTACAAGATCAACGAAGAATTCCATACTCAATGATTCATCATCATGCTTCATTGAAAATTTTTATTTAAAAACTTTCACATCTGGTATTTCCATTTTTCTTTATTCTCGTGTGCTGTTCACGTGGCAACAGCGTTGGTATGACATGGAATGAGCGAGTGAGAGCCAGCCAACGTCCACTTTAGCAGAGTATACAGAGAAGGAAAAAAACTACATACACACACCCGTTCTTTGTACAGAGAGAGGTAAAACGTATACAGGAAGCCGATACATACACATGCATTCATGATACAATCATTCTATTATTTCAAAATTATTCCTGTTCTGTTTTTTGTCTTGCTTTTAGGCTCATACAAGGAAAATATCTGACTCGAGTGACGATGCTAGCTCGCTAACGGAATAAAAGAGCTGAGAGAAATGTAATTTGACCCTTGGCACGCAGATATATCCGCCTACAACTTTCCAGAAAATAGATTATTAATTGGTCGTCGTCATCATCGTTATTATCGAGAAAACAATGCATATTCCGCTTTGATTGTCTTGCTTGTTTTTATATCCAAGATAAGTTACGCGCGACAAAAGGCTTGGTAGTTGTTATTTTATGATGACGGGCGATTAATCCAAGGAAAAATACGTCAAGTAGGCGTCTAGAAGTGAGATAGTTATCGAATAAGATGATCCATCATTCCGAATTATCTGATTGTTAATCTACTTATTATTATATTGAAAAAAGAGAAATCAAGGCAATTGTGAATAAATCTACCTTGGCCACTCCCAAGCCAAATTTAGCCAATGAATATTTATAATCCAGATAGACATACCCGTATTGGATTCAATTTGTGTATCCGTAACTTGTATGTGAAGGCTCTTGGTGCTGCCGACCCATAAAAACCATACGGAATGTCAATCAAGTCGTGAAGATGCGTTAAAATAAAATTTAAAAAAATTTCCCGGGTCTTTATTCAACTTTACGGCGATGAAATTTAAATTTGTCACTATTAGATTTAATGTGTTTTGTGTATAAAATAACGTTTCTCACGAAACGAAGCTCAACGTTGAACGCCACGCACACACATTTCACTCTGAACAGCGGGTCGTTCGGTGGGGTATGTAATGGTATAACTCGAATCGTCGAACGGCAAGAAAATACCCACTCGGTTGACTCTGGGTATAATATCGTGCAGCTGCCATCAGGGAGAATAAAATGGAAGGCCGCGAGAAAATACAGCCATGGAGCTGCTGATGTGGTGAAATATCTGATATATTCAGTGTACATAAACAAAAACAACCTATAAATTGATAATAGTAATAGTTATGTTTACTTACATGTGTATCCAGGATTTTTGACACGAATTATCCAGCGAAAAAACTAGATCGCGCACATCCAGCTGCAACATTTTCGTCAAGGGCTAAGCGATTTTTCCACAAGGGTGCAAAGTACTCGCCTACAGCTACCCCCTACCAGCCCCATGCGCTTGCTTACAACGCAGCCATGTACCCCGGTTCCCATCGATCCACCAAGCGAAATAAATTAATGAAGAAATTGGAGCAGACTTTTGGCTATGATGACGTCCTCTACTTTTTTTTTTCAAGGCTTCAATCATCTGCTCAACTGATTATAATTGAACAATTTTGTCTCAAGGACAATAAATTGAATTAAATGTCGGCGAAGCTATGAGAAAAAATACGTTTAGTGGTTATTTAAACAACGTAATATCTAGAGCATATAAAAGAGTTGCTGTATAATCAGAGTATATGCTGCATTTAAAAAACCGGAATGCTTTTTATATATGTGCATATATGTTGGAATGTCGATGACGGTAGAAGTATTTCTGTGGGCATGAATGACCCATTCAATCGGAAAAATTAACTATATAATCATACAAGAAATTTATAAATTATGAAAGATTTAAATCTTCAAAACTGACCTTGAAAAATCAGATTATTAGACTTGGTATTATGTCTTGACGTCAAGTGTTTCCATCATTGCATTGTTTAAGCTTCATTTTGATACATCATCATCAGACTTATCTTTTTTATCGTTTCGAAAGAGGGTGTGAACGACAACTAGAGGGCGATGATTATCAAAGTTGACAGGAAATAACCGATTCATCATTGACTCATTTATCTAAACATTTGAACTGTCTTTCTGAGAAATCTGACGAGTAATTTTATATTTTTTCCTATACAACATAAAGAAAGTAACAGTCTATAAAAGAAGAATATATCTTCACATATTGTATATTTTATATATTAGTCTTCTGAACATATGTACATATATAGTCTATCTACTTTCATAAATTAATCTATCCAACAAACCAAACTGCACGGAAAAAAAAATCAAAAATATAAATAATGTGATTATATACGACTCGATTATTATAACATTGATGGACAATCATCATTTTCTTACATTTATGTCAATAAATAATTATAAATAACTTAATAGACCTGTTGATTGGCTGATCAAGAGGAATAAATTACTGTTAGAGAAGCATGATCGGCAGCAATTTTTAAATAATACTGAGCGCACAAAAAAAAATATTCTTTGGTAAATTTGTCTTTCTATTTCCCTGAATTAAAAACTATAATTATAACATCATAGCTGCACTTTTTTGCGCTTGAATTCACTCGTCTTTCTAAGGTATACAGATAGTCGTGTACTTAATTATTAGTTGAAACTAAATATCTCGTAATTTGTAACGTGAACTTACAAAAAAAAAAAACGTGCAGTTATTAAGCAAGAAATGTACGCACAGTGGCGCGAATTTCTTGGCGACACATGGGACAGTCTGTAAGAGACGGTGCACAGTGAACGCATGTGGCAAGATGACCGCATGGAAGAAAAACCACTGATATTTCTTTATCCATGCAGATCTTACACAAACGAGCCTCTTTCAGTCGTCGATTTTCCTCCTCCAGTGAAACTGAACACGTAATTAATACATTTCACTCGAAAATTCAGCCATAACTTATATTAAAAAAAAACCATTACTCACGTGTTCCATTCTCCGTCTTATCCAATTTGTCGTTTGTCTTGCTAGATTTGTATTTCTGGCGATTATCACCATTTATTATTGCTGCCACATTTCGAGGATTGGAACTACTAGACGGTGATGGCTTTGATCGATTTTCTAATTCCACAATTCTGTTTAAAAAATTTACAAGCTCCGACACTTGAGCATCTCCAGCAATTTCTAATCTACAATAATCGATAATGTCGTCATTGGTATTTAAATGTAATAACGTATGTAAAAAAGTATTAAAATTAATACCCATTGCTCTCTTCATCCAGGTGAATATGACGCACGTGTTGGATTAGTTGATCTGCATCTGTGTAAGGTACACCAAATGTTTCTAATCGTTGACGCAATGCCGTTTTTACTCGCTCGACACTCAAGCCAAGCTGCAAGGCTACCTATTAGAATAAATTTCGTTCTAGAAATTAAAAAACGAAATACATGTATTATTTAACATATAAAATCAGTTTTACTGTAGCAGGAGGAGAATTTAAAAGCTCTTGAACTTCCAAGTCCGAAACTGTCGAACGTCGGACGGTTGGATGAGAATTTACTTCTTGTGGGATCGCAGAAATATAATCAATGTCACCTTGTCTGTTCTCAGGTACAGTATGAAGTATCTAGAATAATTCAACAAAATGTCAAACTAAATTATGAAATACCAAATCAATAATGGATTATATTAGGTGTGATCTTAAAAAATTGGGAAATAATTATACTAATTAATATGCGAGCCTTACTGATGCAGGAGGTAAATCATTGCGTTCACTCGCTTGGGAATTAGCGATTGCCTGGCGCGGTACGATTGCATTGGAATTAATTTCTTCTGTAACATCAGGAGCTTGATGATCTTCATCCTCTCGGTCTTCAGGTACATCGCGAAGTATCTTCAATAATAAATGATCCATATGAATAGGAATAAATTCCCGAGATTCCAATGCAATTCACGTAAAAAGATTCTTACTCTTGCCGGAGGCGAACGGAGGAATTCCTCGAGCTCAGGGTCTGCAAATGTCTGTCGTCTCGAATGTGAGCTGATATTTATTGGTTGCGAAATGTTCGGATCCGCATGCTCATCACCATTGTCATCATCAGGAACTCCGCGAAGTATCTGAATTAACAAAGTGCAAATTGTTAGTCATTTGAGCAAAAATTTACTCACTTTTTATAAGCTATTGTACCGAAGGATCCAATGGTGGTCTATTGTCGATACACTGTTTAATAAAATCTTGTCCCCGAACGATAGAAACATATCCACATTTTGGAAACCATCGAGCATGTTCTGTCCACGGATCGTCATCAGTCTCCCAATTGTGGAGGCCTCCGTCACAATGAAAACATCTCACTTGATCTTCTGAACCTAATAACAAAAAAACAGTATTTTAATCAATTTTTTTTTTGTCATTTTCTTCAGAAAACTTATTTTTCAACTTACCAACATAATAAAATCCAGCTGTAGCGACCATTTCGGGCGTTTGTCGTAGATTTTCTGGCCATCCCTGGAATGTTCTCAGTCTTCCTTCGTAAGTAGCGTGTTTAGGCTGCTTTGGAGCTGTGTGCTTTTGTATTCCCAATTTTTGTAAATCCGACGTGCTTCCCGGCAGCAATTTCACATTTGTCAAGCCCTCTTTTTCCACCGTTTGCAATGCTGGTAAGTATTAAATCAAATTTTATTCGCAATTGAGAAATAAAAAAAAAAAAAAGAACAAGTTACGCAAGCGGAATTTCGAAATTAGTAATCAATGTCAAGACAAGTTATAGATTGTATCAAGTTTACGTGTAATAATAATATTACAAGCAGGATCGAATTAAACCCAACTACCTGCTCCCATCATCAGTTATACCAGTTATACTTGCACTGAAAACGTTGCAATCGGATAATAATTGATGAAGTACTAAGACTGCGTGACATGACTACCCTTAGGAAGCGTCATGTGCCAGAAACTATTATATTTAGCTCACAATATAGATCCCGAGTTTATTACACAGCCGTGAGTTTATATATACATGTGTTTTTCCCCAATAATTAGTTGGATATATAGCAACAATACCTGATGTTGACTCTCGAGCAATGTAAAAATCACAGTCTGGAAAACCAATTCGATGTTCAACGTCTGGATCATCACCTCTTTCCCACATTCGCATCACTCCCCGACAATATATACACTCAACCTGTGAAAATACAGTTTCTTAATATAACAATAGAAATAAATAATATGTATTTTCAATTACCATGTCCTCTTGCTGAAGATAATAGAATCCAGCGCGAGCAAGACTTTCAGGGGAGACTGCCGAGTACGCGGGCCAATTTCTAAAAGAACTCAAACGTTTTTCATACGTTCCATACTCCACTCGTGGATTCTGGCTTGCTCGAGGCTCTCTGGAAGGTCCTGCCTCGGTTGATGGTGGATACTCGTGTTGCAAGGCATTAGGTTGATTAATTTCCGATGATTCGATCATGGGAACGTTGCAAGTACTCGACGGATCCTGAACAAATGGACAATCCGGATCTGCCAGACGATGTCGCACCATCACCTGATCTCCAAACTCCCAATCGGATATCCTTGCTCCACAGAGGAAGCATTGGGCCTCTGTTCCACGTCCAGTATAGAAAAATCCTCCTTTAGCAAGCCTTGAAGGATTTACTCTAGCAGTCTCGGGCCATTCCGTGAAAGTTCGCAGTCGATCTTCCTCAATATTCATTGCTTTTGGCAAGACACCGCGATGAACGCAGTATCAGAGGACGTGACACGATAAATTGTGTAACATAGTGCAATAAGTATGGAATGCTACAGAACCACGTGAATAATTTTCCAAGCGGTGTTATCTTGAATGACAACCGTGAATCATAATATTTCGTGGTACATGTTATAAAGGTTATAGGAAAATTTCCTATGTTTACCAATACTATATGGCATGACACTGATTATCTGAACAATTCAACATTTTTTCACGTCCACAAAATTTTTGCAATTTTTTTTTTCAGTACATCAAAGTTTTTCTAAACATTGTGCAAGTTACACGTATGTTGGGAACTTGGGAATTGTTGATGACAGATAAGTGCACAAACCCAAATTGTGTTTTGCCGTTAGGGTTAGGGTGGATACTCATTGGCAAATGTGTGCGGAACTGCATATAGCGTAGATGTGTGTCCATATGGGTACATTTTCCTGCGCTGCAGTAGCAGCACACAGTGCTGGAGCCATGAGTATTGCAGGCGCATTAGGTAGTATACTGTATATAGTTATAGTAGTCGGCCGCGACCGGCTGTCAGCGTAGATAATGATCATGACTGTGAATAAAAACAATTGCTAGTTTATCAAAGTGCTATGTTTCGAATGTATTTGAGAGCAAACTACCAGTGCTGACGATCGAAATATGCAAAGAGGAATATTTCCTCATGCATATTATGAAAGAAACGATAAATATTCAAAATTAATGAATATAAAAAATATATAAGCACTTACTGTTGATATATAAATTTTTCCGAGCCTTGCTCTGGAATATCAGAAAAAACTATGGATGTATCTCTTCTTAAAGACTTTCTTGAATTATTTCGACTCAAAATTATGTTAGTGTATGAGTATAAATTTTATTTTTTTGCCTCTGGACTACCTAAAACAGAATAAAAGAGTCGAAATATGTGATTAAACATAATTGAAGTTTCATCACCCCTAAAGCAGTGCTTTCAAAAACATTGGATGGGAGAAGGTGCGAAGCTGATGGTAAATGATGTCTTAGTATTCCCTATTTTCTTAGTATTCACTGTTTTTCCTCTTAAATTACTTGTTTTTGTCTACAAAAACCCTGGCTTGAAAAAATTTATATACAAACAGTAAGTGCTTATGTATTTTTTACATTGATTAATTTTAAATATTCATCGTTTCTCCCATCATATGTGCATTCCTCTGCATATTTCCATCGTCAGCCTTGGTAGTTTGCTCTCAAATACATTCGCATAGCACTTTGATAAACCAGCAATTGTTTTTATCCAGTCATGATCGCATTATCTACGCTGACAGCTGGTCGCGGCGGCCGACTACTATCGTCTATAACTATACAGTATACTACCTAATGCACCTGCAGCTTCCAAAACACTCTCAAACATAACCTTTCAATACACACCTGACGTTGCTCTGTTTTTTCGGATGTATTGTAAAAGTTTTTAATTATAATTTTAATTCTATTATTTATATTATGTCGTTTATACAATTTGAAAGTTCTCGTGAGAAAGAAGCTAAACGAGATGCAGTTCGGCAAGCACGCGAGAAAATTCTGGCAGATGTAAGTCAACGTGTATCTACGTTAATCTCATTTTTTGCATTTATGATTGTTAATTATTTTTTTTTAGGCTAAAGAGAAATATTATAAACGAGAAGCTGCAGCTGAACGAGCGAAGCAACGTGGAGATGACAAGTGGATGCTACCATCGGTAGATCAAAAAATCTCCTCGGATAATAAATCAAAGAAAAAGAAAAAGGAGAAAAAATCTAAAAAATCCAAGAAAAAACGTAAACGCAGTACTTCACCCTCTTCCAGCGTAAGAAACAAGTTTTTAAATTTTGTATCTAATTAATGACCCACAAATAAGATAAAAATAACATTATATTATTTTACTAACAGAATTCATCGAACGATGAAAAGGTTGAATGGGTTGAAAAGTCCACCGGAGTGCCCAGTTCAACAGCACCATCGACAATTGTCAGTGGACCCATACAAAGGGACGAGTGGATGACGCTTCCCGGGTCATTTTTGACTTTATCAAGAGAAAAAAAATCTAAAAATACCGAAGATACTAAGAAAAATACAATTTTAGATAAACTAGGTCAGAACAGTCGAGAATTGAATCCTTTTTGGAAAGATGGTGGAACTGGTTTACCCAAAGAAAAGTCTTCAACAGAAAATAAATCCGTATCGTCAACTATGAGTGCCGAATGGCTGAGGAGAAGTCTTCAAAGAGCCAAAGAGCAAGCACAGGAAGAGGGGAAAACCTTGGAGGAAGTAGCCTCAGAGCGTTGGGGCTCGCTGGACACAATTGAAACAATGATAGACGAAGCAGAGAAAAATTCTGTTGGAAAAAATCATGACCGTTATAATCGCAATATGGACAGCAGAAAATATAGGAGAGATCGTAGCAGATCACGTTCGAGAAGTCGAGAAAGATCGCGAGGAAGGAGCAGGAATTACAGACCGGATTATGAAACTTCTAGCAAGAAATATTCTTTTAAAAAACCTACGGACAATGATGAACCATCATCAAACTATGCTACAAAGTCGTCGACTTTCCAAAGGAAAAATTGGCGCAAACCCGAAGCAAACGACAGAGTTAGCCGAGAGAACGAAGAAAAAAATAAAGCACTGGCAGCCTATTCGCGTCAAAAGAGATCAAAAAGTAAAAGTCCAACGCCACAGGATGAAGAAGTTGCTTCAATTCCCACGAAAATTTTAACAGACGATGAATTAAACAAACTGGGCGCAAAAATAGTCAAAGCCGAGATAATGGGAGACACGGAACTGGCAGAAAAATTGAAAAAACAAATCGAAAACGCACATGAAGCCCGTAAAGTCAATCCCAAGGCGCAACAATCACGCGAAGAAGAGCGTGTGATATTAACCACAACAAACTCGAGAGGTATGACGAGGAATTTGGAACCGCGAAGTCAGTATGAAGAGCCTCAAGGCGGTCGTAGGCGAAGTAAGAAGACAGACACTCACGCAGGCGGTGAAAGGGTTCGTTACTTTGCTGACGATGATAAATACTCTCTTCAAGACATTTTCCAACGGGAAAAAGGGCAATCAGTCGATGACGACGATGCAATGTTTGTTAAAATGGCCTCAAAGAGCATGGATATGGATGAATTATTTGAGGAGCGTATAACTCGAGGTGAGAGTGATGCAAAATTGGATTTGAGGGACAAAATGCGTGCTATAAAGCAGCACAAAAAGATGGCGAAGAGTTTGGACAATTGTCGATTGTGTTTCGATTCGCGAGAAATGCAAAAGCATCTAATTGTTGCCATGGCCTCGAAAGTTTACTTGAGTCTTCCTTCGCACGTTTCTCTCACTGTTGGTCACTGTATTCTCGCCAGTATTCATCATGTACCGTGTCAAACCCAACTAGATGAAGACGTATGGGCAGAAATGAAAGAATTTAAACAGGCATTAACGAAAATGTGCATGGATAATAATGAATTACCAGTATTCTTTGAAGTTTTCATGGGTCAACATCGCTATCCGCACATGCAGTTGGAATGTGTTCCTTTGCCTGAAGAAAATGGATCAATGGCACCGATGTATTTCAAAAAAGCCCTGCTAGAATGTGAAATGGAGTGGTCAACTAATAAAAAAGTTGTCGACCTGAAAGAAAAAGACGTGAGACAAGCAATTCCAATAGGATTGTCATATTTTGCAGTAAATTTTGGAACTCACGGAGGATTTGCACATGTTATTGAAGATGAACAATTATTTCCACGAAATTTTGCTCAAGAAATTATCGGAGGAATGTTAGATTTAGATGCAAATATGTGGCGAAAACCTCGACGACAAAATTTTAATGAACAAAAAGAAAAAGTTATAGCATTTGCTGAAAAATGGAAGAAATATGATTTCACTTGTTCAAGTTAATTGATATTTTAACTTGTATATATTTTCTTCTATGTTATAATATATTAATTGTGAATTATTTGTCACGTTCATTTGATCGTTGTAATGTAGTTTCCTCAAAAAAACCACAAATTGGCCACATTTTTAAGTGATCCCTTAAAACAGATGGAAATAAAACTAGCACTTTAAAACATGTTCCCATTTTGTCTTCATCCATAATCATATTATATCCAGATTGTAATTCTTCTTTTGCCGAGTCTGAGATATTCTTTGCAAGCATTGACAGTCGAATGTCAATGCCCAGTTGCAAAAGAAACTGACGTTGATTTACCGGTCCGAAAGCAATTGTTCTATCGTCTTTGATTGCTATTTTTTTCAGCATACTAAAATCCACGTCAGCTGTTAAATCCGCAGTGCCTGGATTGTCTAGTGGATCCTGTTGCTTGTGTTTTCTAAAAGCTCGAAATGTGTCCGTTTTTTCTCCGTTGTGTCCATAGTCAACTATTAAAGCAAAACCACCGTTTTCTTTGAGAAATGATGACAGATAATCCACAGTTGACAGCGAATCTGGACTTATTTCAACATGATCCCTTGTTTCATCGTTCTGTCTCAAAGTTTTATGAGTTAATGAATATTCCTCAGAAATTTATGATTAATTACTTACCGAAATAAATAATTTACTGGTTAGTGTTGGAGATAGTGAGGCGACATATCGAAATTTTGTGTCATTTGTTGGATCAATATCGATAAAAACTTCATGCCAAACACTATCACGTTTCTGTAAGAGAAAAAACATTTTTTGTATTAATTCAATCAATTGCCTGTTTGAGAGATTGTTTAATCATACCTGGAATTTATGGATTGGAAGTGCGTCGAAGAATTCGTGGGCGATAAAAACACTGAACTTTTTCGGGATATCCTTCACAGAGTAATACCAAAATACTTCGATACCATCCTCTGTGACGCCTTGTTTATAATGATTAACGTGAGCTTTTTCATCGTCTGGGGCAATATCTTTGGATGATGAACATAATTTTTCTGACTGAATTTTTGCTAGAGCTGGACTAACCTCCACTAAGTGAATAGACAGCTTATCCGTGGCTCTAAATTGCTTAAATACTTTTAATACATGCTTGCTCAATGTTCCTCTACCGGGGCCCATCTCTACAAGTTGCAATTTTTCTCTAGAGATTTTTCTCCACTCGGCTAGAGTCCACACTCCTATCATCTGTAAAATACAGATATTAGAATTAATAATTTAATTTTTTCTATACTTTTTTTTATCCTTACTTCGCCAAATAATTGAGAAATTTCTGGAGAGGTAACAAAGTCCCCATCAGTCCCAAAAACATCATTGTTCATGTAGTAACCGGCTATAGGATGTGTCAAAGCTTCTTTCATGTACTCGGCAACAGTGATAGGGCCACATGATTTAATTTTAGCTCGTAAGTAATTCGACAAGGTGCTTTTTTGACTGTTCATTGATTCTGGAGTAACTCCAGATGCATTGGAACATTTCAGCATCATTTGTCTCGCATAGTGAATGAATTTTTTATGATTATCAACAAATAACCTTGACGACTTCATCTTTAATTAAAATTTTTTAATTATCTAAATCAAGCTATACACTAAAAATTTTTTCATTTGTTTACATAACGTTTAGATCGCCCGGTGTTGGTAAGATTATAGGTTATTGCAATATTCCAATGAGATAATTTTTTATGAATTTAATAATTTTTGGATACTACACGCGCACAAACCTACTCCAGAGTTTACTATTCTTTCTACGATTTTAGAATAAGTTATTTAAACTTTAAACTTTATACAATTCATCTTATTCCAGTTTCTTGCTCTAAATAAATAAATAAAAACTTTGTGCGTGAGAGAATTTGATCGCACACACACTGCTTTACTACTTTACCGACTTTTACCCACTGTTTTCATTGCGATTCCGGAAGTTTTGTTTACGGCGTCAGCAGTTGAACCAATGAAAATTGAGCTTCAAGTAAGTCAGCTGATCTCTTTATCATTTTCATTTTATTGTACTCGAAAATATGTCGGGAAAAGACAGACTTCCAATTTTTCCCTCTCGGGGGTAAGTGATAAATAATTAAAAATAAAATCAGTGTCAATGTAATATCTAAACAATTCATGATCTCAAATGCTATCCCTGTCATATCCAAATTAAACAATTAACAGAGTGTAATCACTAGTAAAAAAACTGGGTGTAACCCTCTTTACAAAATATTTTTAATTTAGTAAATTTTATCGCAAGATAAAAAATATGTCACGTTTGAATTCACATAAATTCCTTCGAATTATCTCTACCGTGAATTTCAAGTGTATTTTCTGCTTGGCCTTCCGACTAACCTGCTTATTTTTTACACTAAAAAATATTTCTCAAATCCCACAGAAATTCCAATTAAATGATCATTAAATAAATTGTTTTAGAGCACAAATGTTGATGAAATCTCGACTAGCAGGAGCCACTAAGGGCCATGGGTTGCTTAAGAAAAAAGCTGATGCCTTGCAAATGCGATTCAGGATGATTCTAGGAAAAATCATCGAGGTATGTAAACCACAAATAATAACCTTGATTAACCTCATGTAAAATCAATCCACTCAACTTGAGAAAAAATTTTTATCCAGACAAAAACACTTATGGGAGAGGTGATGAAAGAGGCAGCCTTTTCCCTGGCAGAGGCAAAATTCGCTACAGGAGATTTCAACCAAGTTGTCTTGCAAAATGTAACCAAGGCCCAGATTAAAATCCGATCAAAGAAAGACAACGTGGCCGGAGTGAACTTACCAGTGTTCGAGTCATACCAGGACGGCACAGACACGTACGAGTTGGCGGGTTTAGCTCGAGGTGGTCAGCAGCTTGCCAAGTTAAAAAAGAACTATCAAAAGGGTGTAAAGCTCCTAGTGGTTCTCGCCTCCTTGCAGACGAGTTTCGTAACTCTGGACGAGGTTATCAAGATAACTAATCGCCGTGTAAACGCTATCGAGCACGTGATTATCCCCAGAATTGAGCGGACGCTGGCCTACATTATTTCCGAGCTGGACGAGCTCGAGCGCGAGGAGTTTTACCGCTTGAAGAAGATCCAGGACAAGAAGAAGGCCATCAAAGCAAAGGTAATTAACTTCAGTCTATCCCGTCGATTGATTTGACTAAATTCAATGTATCAATTTCTTTTTCACAGGCTGAAGCGCGTCGCTTGGAAATGATTGCTGCAGGCAAAGAGTACGATGCAGCAAACATGCTGGACGAGGGTGATGAGGATCTATTGTTTTAAAATCATGTAAATAGCATGGCACGCACACTAAAAGAAAAAAAAATTCGATTTCTAGGAACAATATTTTGGATAAATTAACAATTAGAGCCTTCTTGATTTTTTCAATCAAGCTCTTTGTGTTAATTTAAGGAGAAAATCTGATAATTTTTGTACAGTTAAACTCACATTATTCAGCTCAAGATGCTATTTAATTTTTTTTCAAAAGTATTTTAAATCGTTTCCAACTTTTATTCGTTTAGAAAAATTTTTTGTTATATGTTGAGAAATTGGAGACTCTGTTTTTTATGAGTCAACAGAACATTTTATGTCCATGCTTTTAATTCGAAAAATTAATTTTATTGCAATACTCCTGTATTTTTATTCATATTTTAATACGAAGAAAAAAAAAAAACAAAAAGTATCAAATATTTGAGTATTCAAGGCATTGTTTCATTCTGTATTTAAAAAAAAATGTCAACTTTGCAGCATGCATATTGTATAGTATTAAAATATTTCAAAGAGACATTATATATCCAATATTAAAGAGTTATTAATAATAAATAAAATCATCTTCGTTCAATTACCGTTTTTTCTCGATTAAAAAGTGCAGTAAATTAAAAGTTGTAATTCGTGAACTAGGTCGATCAATGTGTCAAGCCAGGTAGTGCACATGATATAATAGTCACTCGGCGCGAAAATTGTGCGCAGAGAAATTTCGGCGCAGTTTACATATAATACACTAGATAATAAATAAATCAAAGTTTCGTAAAATGTCTTCCCGACTGACAGCAGTGGCAATACCAACATTTCGATATAATGAAATAATTCAACACCTCAGATACAATTTTTTCGCGGACGAGCCTCTAAATCGCGGTGTAGGTCTCTGTGAGAAAGGCCAGGCTCACCTAGAGCTAGAAAATCATTGCTTGGCAACATTAAAGCAGGGATATTCAAGGATGCTGGTCACCGCTGATGGAACAGTAATATTGACATATTTATAAAGCAATTTTCATCTAACCAGGAACATAATTAGAGCGATGAAAAAATTTACAGATAGCTGGAATGGCTTTGAATGGAATTTCAAAAGTGGGAGAACGTGAGGAGGCTATTCGTCGTCTGACTGCTCTTGCTGATGAAAAATTCAAAACCATTTTCGGGCTTTTGTATAAGCTCAATGACATGGTAGATTTGTTCGCAAAGTACGATACTGATGAACTTTTTGAGTGCCGAATTCTCAGCGTAGACGAAGAATTTCGTGGTCAAGGTCTTGCCAATGTCCTCATGTCAGATACACTGGACGTGGCCAAGCGAGCTGGATTCAAGGTGCCTCAAGCTGTCCCAACATGTGCATGATATGTCGCTATCATGTCTTGAAAGAACAAACTTAAAATTCTCCAATAAACACGAGGAATCGTGCATGCAGTTTATGTGTAATTTGCATGGGATTAGCCTTCGTGTCAGTAAATGTTCAATGTTGTAAATTATTCTGTAACTACTTTAATGAAATTCACCTTGAATGACTGTTTTTGCAGGTGATTAAAGCTGATGCCACTGGGATTTTTTCACAGAAAGTCTTTGAAAAGCATGGTTTTAAGACTGAAGCGGAAATTCCATATTCTGAGATTGATGAAACCATTAGACCTGGACCTCCTCATCGTTCTTTAAAGCTTATGGCAATGGTTTTAAATTAAACACGCCGACTGCCAAAAGAAAATATAATTATAATACCAAATAATCAAAACAAACAAAGAAAAAAAAAAAATACCGTAGTAAAAGTATACATTATCTCGTCGTTAAAAGCCTGACAATAACAGCTCTAATATAAAATCTTAGTCGTAATAATTGGCGTTTAATCCAATAAGAAATTTACACAATTGAAATCAGAGCTGATTAATTAATACACCGTGATAGTTTACTGCCCTAATATGTTTATACAATATTTGAAAAATTATACGCACACAATTTTGGCGACAGCACAAAAATACGATTTAATATATGTCGAGGATTAATTAATTTCTCAATTTATCCTCGCGTTCGGCAGGTCCGAAAGTAAATAAAAACTCCCCTATATGAGCACAAAGTAAGAAATACAAAAAAAAACCACTGCTACCGTCCACAGGTGGCAACGATACTTGATATTCACACGAATCTCAAAATGGGTCCATGTTATGCTTAAAAAAAAAAAAATATATATAAAATTCAATATTATGTCTTTGATCTAATCAGACTTATAAATCGCATTATTTTGTAAGAACGCCCGAAATAAATAGTCAAGTTTATTAAACGCTCTATCGTTTTATTATTATACACGAACACATGCGAGCTAAGAAAAAAATAATTTTTATTCTGGCCATTCAGAAATTAACTTGCTGACGGAAGTGGTGCTGCAATTTATTAGCCTTGAACTGCAATTGAGTAGAATATTTAGCTTGCACCCTCTGCATGTATTTAATATCCCGAGCCTTCTTGGCAACAGCTTCCTTTTGCAATTCCGAGTATCCAATAGCGCGATACTGGCACAAAACTCGACGTAGCTTCTCATTCTTGGGGATGGCTAGAGCACGATTGGGATCGAGACTTTGCTTGTAGTAGCGCATAAGTGACCTGTGGCCAATGACGTTGCCCGAGGGCAAAACCAGCTGATAATCGCTGTCGTCCAATTCGGGAATTTCAATTTCAGCATCGGGATCGTGATCTCCAGCATCGGGATAGCTCGAGGAATAGTCGTAGAAGTGTGCATACTCGGCGAGAGCCGCACCCTCGTGCCTCATCTTGCAATGGCCCTTGTCAATCATGTGCGCTCGTGCTGCATCGGGTGTTTGGAATGCTTTGCCAGTTTCATTGCACCACAAACACATGCTCCCTACGAATACCTTTTCACCCAGGTACTCGAGCAAGCCTTTAACGTCGACGCAGTACTCCGGGTCGGAAATGAAGAACGAGTGGATTTCCGTCATGTGTTTGAGGTTTCTAACACAGGACTTGCTGTGATGGTTGCAAAACAAGCAATTATTTTTCTCAACGGGGTTTTCCGCGTCCTCCAACCATTCATCCGAATCAATCGACTCCGTCTCAGAGTCCAATTCCATATCCTCCAAGCTCTCAGGCATGGCTTTACTGAGGAATTTTTCGCTGTTTGATTTTTTCGACGTTTGGCCCACTGATGGCTCACTGGACGCCGTTGAACTGTCAGATTCACTTTTTGCGCATCGTTCTTTGTGCTTCTTTGAAATTAAATGATTGTTGTATTGATTTAGCGTGTTAAAAACTTTTTTACATGGTTTACAACTTGCAGTTTCTTGGCCATTCGCTGAGGCACTGTTAGCCTCCTGTTGGGCAATGATTCTCCGTTGGAATTCGTCGACAGACACCGGAGGAAATTCTGCAACCTTCCTCTTTAAGTTGTACCTGTGCCAATCTGATTTGTAATGCTGCCTTTGAACATCTAGGCTTCGAAATGCAACTCGACACGTAATACAGGTGTACTCCAACGGTGCAGGTGAACTATCATCCATTTTGATGTTAGCTAGGCTGAAAAAAACAAGACTTTAATCCTGAATATGATAAATATAGTTAAAAATGAGAAATTAAATAAAATCCTACCTTTTTAGTATAGTCAATCACGTGTTCTTTCAGCTGATCAATTAATAATGTAGGTTAGAATCAACACACTCACAGTTATAATGGTTTGATAGATTTATTTAAACCTATTCACACTGTTCTACCTGGTATGTATTTTGTCAGGAGTTGGATTAAAATTTATACACACCAATTTATTATTGCATTTGATTACTCTGCGTATTTAGTGTGTTGAGTGTGTGTAGTGTGTCTGTAGTATTATTGTGCATGGCTTCAAAGCGCAGAAGCAAAAATGGCGGAGTGGGTCGGAAAATTCGATATATCGAACTCAGTAAAATGGCGAGAAGATCCGCCTTTTCAAATTTTGTCATTTCAACTGGCATTTAAACGATAAATATTAAGTAAAATAGACATCAGTAGATTTTTTGTTATTTAAAAATGATTAAAAACGCGGAATTCGATTGTAAAATGGGAAATATCACTCGGGAATAATGCGAGCAAAGAGGGGGAGGTTTGAACAAATGGCGCGTTGAAGTGGAATTTAGTTAGTTGAGGAACTGCATTCAGGCTGATTCAGGCAGTAGCCGTCTTGCGAGTCGGAGTGTACTATTACAGCTTATAAACGCAAAAAACCACATTTGTTACAACACTAAAACTCGATTTGCATCATTTCAGGCAACACGCTGTGTATTTCTCGTAATCAGAGGTGAGTTGCAAAAGATGAGAATAACATAAGAGTTATAAGACATAAATTTTAAGCTGTCGGTAAATTAATTTTTTGTGTATTTCAGACAGACCAAACGACGAAGTTTCACTCGATCAGGGTGCTCTCGCGAGGGCCACCCATCTGTCCTGATTTTTCTACCCATTGCGGGTTACCACTGAATTTTTACGCTAGAAGGCGGTCGTCCAGCAGGGCGTTACCATTTTATATGACTTTTCGTCGACGTCAAGGTGAGCCTATATGTTTCTTAGGATTTATTTGTAATTCCAGATTACTTCCTTTTTCCCAGCTGTCCGATTAATTCCACCTTCTCCCTGCCGGGATAATTTTAGCGAGACTAACAGCCATTTTGGAGTCTGCCTCGTGTTTGATTTTTAAATCCATCGAATAACTTTTTTTTTAACTGTTTTATTTACTTCCTACAGTGCTTAAATTGATAGCATATTATTCCTATCGAATTTTTATCGTACGTATTTACGATATCAATTTTAAAAACATTCAATGAGTCATCAGCACGGCGTTCAGTGTAATGAAGCAATTGCTCTGTGGAGTATTGACTTTGTATTGCAAATGATAAGGATTATTTTCGATTATACTCGCGGACAATTTTCCTTAACAATGTGTCGACAATTTTCTTATAATTTCTATTTTATTTACCACAAATTTCAATGAAAGAAATAAAAGAGAATTAGTATATTCATACATATATTTAACATATTTTTAAATTATCTCAGCTATTTCTTTGGGCTTAACTTGTGCGACAATGTAGTCAAAGTGAATAAACAATTATCAGGAGCAAGCTCAATTTAGCACGAATGCCAGAGGCTCTCAATCGCGTGTGTTTCAAGACGTTTATGCTCTGCTGATATATTTCCGGACGCGGAAGGACAGTGGCCTCATTTGAACCGACCAATTCCAAAGGAAATTTGAGCTTAATCTATTTCTATATATTTTTTTCATGTTGCAAACACAGCCTATAATACTTTCTACAATCCATACAATAATTCCAACATTTCATTATTACAAAACTTCCTGTCGTAAACCATGTCATCGTTCTCGCATTCCGTGTCACTCCATCCGTTTCACGTTGCAAAAGTCTTATCATCTCATTTCAAAAGGCCTACACTAATTTCACCATAAAGTTATCAGATCCGCACGCATATTTGTTAATATCGCATCAGAATAACGCGTGACAATGGGTAATAAGATGTCGAGGAAAAATTCCTATTAAAGCAGTTCAACGGACTGTGTTCGTAGGACGACGATGATTTCCCTGACCGCGGTTAAGATTCTTGACAACTGTTGCAAATTGCCAGACGACCTAGCCCAAGGCTGCTATACTAATCGTGGCGCAGCGTCGAGAAACTCTTGTCAAGACAGCTCCAAGTCGTTCGCATGCCAACTGCTACCAAATCGCGTCGGGGGTTTACTGGTGCACTGCGCATTCGCGATCAATAGATGAAGGGCGAAACCGTGGCACGTCGACTGGGGTGTGCATGTAAACGCTTGCGCACCGACAGTGGCGAACGAGAGGCGATAGCGGCCGTCTTCCCTAAGCCATCTGGGATTCGAACGTACGAGACTGTCTCACCTCAGTATTGTGTCGAGTATTTTCCATCGCACACTCAGTCCAGCTCTTTTCGTTCTATAGTCTTGCTTACTTGTCTCTAGAGCAATCGGAAATCCAACGAATTCGCGGCTTGATTAGCGACGAAAAAGACGTGAAAAGGACCACCTGGTCCTTTCATTATATTATCAGCAGCGACAGTTGTCATCAGACCAAATCACGACTTATGCGTCTACGCCGAGCAGGTAAAAATTTCACGCTCATCACCTCTAATGCCTTTATAATTATTTGAGATAATAAATTTAATCTTTATGATTATATCAAAGTACTAACACGCTTTGTTGGGCCAATTTACATCATTAAAAATGTATGTGACGATTTCTTCTTTATGAATTTGAATATTTGCTAAGTGGAAAAAAGCGAGTATAATTGCATTGGTGATCGATAAGTAAGTAGCCGAGGTCATTGTTAATCGTGACTACTCGTTTTTCCATATTATCGTTGATAATGTGAGTATTTTTTTATTTATTATTATTTTTTTTTGTCATACGTTGAAGCAATTGGTTTTCCTGCAATATCCATTGGGAAAATTGGATCAGCTCGCGAGGGCAATGAATAAATGAGTGCTGACAAATCTATAGCCATTGCAATAGAATTTTTATGCTTGCTAGATGTTTTTAGTAACATAACTGAGAAATAAAATAAAGCAAGTTGAATATCTGCGAGTTGTGGTTTAATTACAGAAACTTGAATTGAGGGCCGCAGCTGAGAGATGGTGAATAGTATGGGTAATGTTTTGTTGAGAACTCCCTTTCATTATTCTCCAACTTGGGTGCCAATCGGCGCCAGGTACGCTTGATATCTTATCGATCAGAGTACATTGAAAATCCATGTTGTGCATGCCGTGCGACATAAAATCAATCGCATTATAAATTCTTTGCTTTTTGCCTTACAGCCAAATTTTTCCATCGCACAACAAGATTATAAAATATAAATTAGATAATAATTATCTATAGAGTTAACAGTGCAGATTATTTACTCCACCAATGTCGATATGTACAAGCAACTTGGGTGCATGATCGTCTAATCCTGTTTACCAGTATTTCCGGTTGGAGTTACAGATTGTATAACCAATGAGTAGAAATGTCGAGCACTGTGTTCAACGCCTTGTACACCGAATAAATTTGATAGGCCTCTCTTAGTTGAATTGAATAACATAATGAAACAGACAAGTTAAATAAAAATTTGAAACTTATATAAATACATTTTTCTGTTTTCCGCGTCAATGTGTGTATTTGTTATTTATTCACTGTTAAAACAAACGAATGTATTTAAAGAAAAGAAAAATTTACATTAAAATTGACAGATTCAAGTTTTTTTTTACAAGAGAAAGAACATTAAATGCTTATAATGATTTTGGACTGTATTAATTATTGCAAGCAGCGAACAAATTTTCATTACGGCACGCAATTTTGCGGTGCCGATATAATTGGCCGGCGATAAAAGATCAAACTTTTGTGCCAAAAAAAAAAATATTAATAGTAATAAAAATCACAAAAAAAAAAAAATTCTGTATAATAATGATAAAAAAAATTTTTTTGCCTACAGAAACATTCAGGATATCATCCAGAGGGAAAGGATCTGTTTGCAGTAAAGGCGGTGGTGGTAGGACATTTTCGCGATATCGTAGAAACGACAGCACCATCATCTCATACTCTCGCTGCAATCGTTCGTTACGTGGGTCACCGGGGTCGAGTTTATCATCGACGTGGTGTTTGGAGGATATTCTTGAAGGCACAAGATACGGACCAGCAGCGTGTATGATCATTGAAAACTATCCCCCTCTGCCCACTAGATCGAGGCATAATTCACACCATCAAGATACTACCCAACGATTCTTGAATCACCTAGTGCTGCCAAAGCACAGGACTTCAAAATTTTCGAGTAACAGACATCGAAAGCTCCAGCCATTCCGGGAAACGTGACTGTCGTCAGCGGGTCGTGCGGCAGACCAAACCGCAAATAACTGCGAAAGCTACCCTGACGAGGCAACTATTGTGCTGTCAGTAGGTAGCACTATTCACCAGCCACAACGATCGTTTTATCACGGTCATCAAACTGACGCTTCGAGGGACAACGAGTACTAGTAGGCGACACATTTCACGCGCAAAGACCAAAACAATACCAACGTGAGCCGTGGCACTGATTATAGGCACAACGCCATTGCAAATTGAGCACTACACGAGAAAGAAAAAAAAAGGAGGACAGTGAAGAGCCGGGATTGAGGACTAGCGATAAAATTCTTCTCAATCTACACCCACCATTGTTTCTAAACATTAAATTATTCTCGACAAAGTAACGAAAAATTATCACGATGGGCAGTGTAAATGTAAATCGCGGTGTGAGCGATGCATTTTATCGTTACAAAATGCCGCGTATTCAGGCAAAAGTTGAAGGTAAAGGCAATGGAATTAAAACAGTCATCGTAAACATGGTGGAAGTGGCAAAAGCCATTGGGAGACCTGCTACATATCCGACAAAATATTTTGGCTGCGAATTGGGAGCACAGACTCAATTTGATTTTAAGCACGAAAGATTTATCGTTAATGGCTCGCATGAGGCAACTAAGCTTCAAGATTTGCTGGACGGATTTATCCGTAAATATGTGTTGTGTCCAGCTTGCGACAATCCGGAAACTGAGCTTGTCGTCAGCGCAAAAAAAGGCATCATATCGCAGAGCTGTAAAGCCTGCGGCCATCATGGTCTACTTGAGAGCAACCACAAGCTCAATACCTACATCTTGAAGAACCCGCCCAGTCTCAATCCAGCAGCTCAGGGCAGCTCGCTTACCGAGGGAAAACGTGGTAAGCGCTCAAAGAAGGCGAACGGTGATACCAATGGTGATCGCTCCGGTTCGCCTGAGAATGAGACAAATACCAATGACATTACGGTAGAGGCACCGGAGATAATATCCACCCAGGATGAGGACGATGCTACCTGGGCTGTTGATGTGTCCGAGGAGGCAGTTCGCGCACGACTTCAAGATTTGACTGATGGAGCCAAGGGTATGACCATCAGTGAGGACCTTGAGAAGAGCGAGAAGGAGCGCATGGATATGTTCTATCAATTGGTCAAGCGGCGCCGTGATGCAGGCCAGCTTGACAATCACAAGGAACTCGTAAGTGAAGCTGAGCGTTTGGAAATCAAGACCAAGGCTCCGCTTGTCCTTGCTGAACTGCTTTTCGACCAGGCTATTGCTACTCAAGTGAAAAAATATCGAATTTTGTTCCTGCGCTTCACTCATGACGATGTCAAAGCTCAGAAATATTTAATCCGTGGAATCGAGCAGATTATCGCTCTGCACAAAGACTCCCTTATGTCCAAGGTCCCCGGAATTCTCAAAGTACGTTTGTTTGTTTATTTGCATTTTGTAAATATAATTCAAGAAAAAAAAACATTATATCCATAATTAATAATTTATTCATTGTCACTTGCAGCTTTTTTACGACAGTGACATCCTCGAGGAGAAAGCTTTGTTTGAATGGGCAAGCAAAGTAAGCAAGAAATATGTCTCAAAGGATCTGTCTCAAGAGATTCATGATAAAGCTGACCCATTTATCAAGTGGCTAAAAGAAGCCGAGGAGGAAGAGTCAGAGTCTGAGGAGGAAGACGATGATTTAGAGGTTTGTATAATGTTATAACTTTTTTTTTTGTAAATACTTCTGGCAGTTTTGTGATAACGATGGTTTTATTTTGAAGATTGAGTATGATGATCGAGCGAAACAGCCGCTCAAACAGCAGCAACAGCAACAAAAACAGCAAACCATACAAAAACCTATGGAGAACGACTCTGGCGAAGAAGATGATCTTGATATTGATGCCATTTAAGATTGAAAATATTGGCAAATGCAATTTTCGTGTGATAAAAAAATATTCTCTAGCTCTGAACATGGCTAATAAACATTGAATTGTGTTATTTTCATTATGCTAATTACACTGACATATATTTAAATAACAAAATTCAATGTTTAAGTCGTCATGCAGATTCAGTGATTATTTTTTATTTTTCACATACTTTTTAATTCTGTGTCTCTTCTTTGAAAATACGTTTATTGTTTGTCATTGGCCCATTATTTTTATTGAAACCAATATTTATTTAGCTATATGTTGACATTTTTATGCGCATTCCCCCTACAATTTGCTACTTTTGATCGAAAGAAATTACTTTAAATTCTTTGGGTTTGTTAATAATTGATAAAAATCGTTCTCCATTTTATGTAATCACTTTACTATTCTGATAATAAAAATGAATAAATATGGTTTATTGCAAATTCAACATGCTATTTGTCTTTTGTCATAAATTTTACTTTTTTTTCGAACTTTTAACACCGGTTAATTTTTTCTACTTGTTTTTTGTAAGAATTATTGAATTATTTAGTATGTTTGAATTTCCGCGGGATTTCCACTTTTTGTTGGTTAGTTTATTTATTGCTCACACGGTGGCTCTGACATTGGAATCAGTCGTTTCAGTCGTGTTTTTACAATCGGATGTCTATCCAAGTTGTACTACTATTTTGCCTCTAAAAATTAGACTTTTCTTAATATTAATATCGTTTTTATGATCCTGTGTGTTTTCTAAAAAAAGGTAAATCAAAATTAAACATTTTCGTGACATTACTTAAAAGAAAAAAAATCCAATTTACTTTTGTCTCCACTGTGCTACGCTTTCGCCATTTTATTCTGTCATACGTATTTTGTCTTAGATCCGCCAACAAATTTTCTGTCACTTTGTGGATAAATGCATTAAATTCCTCCGTTGTCTATTGTCTATCTAAAAATCTAAATCTTCCCTATGATCCATTAAAAAAACGTGGTTAATTCAATTCCCTATGAAAGTTTTCATACGTAAAAAATTTTTTACATTTTGTCATTTAATTGTTTACTTTTCGAGGATAATAAATAAATTGTGCTGAGTGAATTAAAAACAATCCATCTTGATTTCCAGTCAGTGGAATGATCAACTGAAGGATTACCCTGCTTGATCTATAGGTATCATCGAGGTAAGCTAACGTGTGAGATTTTTTTGTCAAGAGTGTTATTCTTCTTATGCTTGGTGGGTTATGTACATACTTTGTCCGTTGGATTTTTCTTGAACCTGAAAATTCTCTATCGACCGAGTATTAGACCTCTAAGAAGCAGGCGTGTTGCACTCTTTCACCTGCCACGCCTTCAAACGAACAGGTGTAGCAGGAAGTTCTCTGACTTTTAATCGACATCCGCGACGCAAAAGGATCGCGAGAACCGTGACGAAAAAACTATCGGCCATGACCATCTCTTTCTATCTACCTACTTGGAAATAAATCTCACAAACTCCAGACTTAACGCATATGAAAATCACCCGAACAATAGTCGATATAATGCAAGCAACTGAAGCGGCAACATTGGAGGCAATTCAATCCTTGATTTCAATGAAAAACAATATTGAAACAAGTCCCCCACCCCGATAATCCTGACCAAACCCACGTGCATTTGTCAATTAATTTTATCTCTCAGCGTGCGGTCGATAAGATACAGAAAATAATTTGCATGCAGTCTGTTTAAGATTAATTGAAACTAAATATCTCCGGTCGGTCGTGCATTGTATAAATATTACTTTCATAACAGTGTTTATCTTACGTGAGTCGCGTATACAAATATTCGGCGATATCAACGCGACTGATTAATCGTGATTAGAGAGAGTGCGTTCAATTTGGCATCAGGTATGTCTGAAGATGGATTTTAATTTCTATTTCTGCTACTACTATTCCACGTGTAGTTCAAGCAAAGTGAAAAGAAAGCCCACAGTCTACAGATATTTAATTTAACCTACACACACTTGACTTGGTATTGCCATCGTGTTGGCACTCTGTTCATGTCGTCACGGGATGAATCATCCGCAAGCATGCACAGAGTTTACAGTGCCAGCGCTTGATATCGTAGACATACCATGCTATTTATTTTTTAAGATCTACTTTATAATTCGGATATAAATTTCTAGAAGAATGTTCGTAGCCTTTCACAAACTTTCTACTTACTCAATACAAAAGTAAACTTGATCTTAAAAAAATCTCTTCATAGATGATGTGATTAATTAATCGTTTTTTTTTTACCCAGGTAATTTTGCGAAATTCATCGTAAAGAAAGTGTGTCATGATCTTAAAAAAGTTCGCCCTGTGCTTTTCGTGCATAGCACCCTCATTAAAATGCAAAAGATACACACACTGTAAAACCAACGAGGCCATGACGAGCGCAAGCGCCAGCGCATACTCCAGGCATTTTCCCCCGGACGGCACACGAGGGGTGCACAAACGTTGGCTCAGTGACGAGTAAAACCCCGAATGGTCGCGAGCATGTCCCTGTAGTTGAAACTCATTACGCTATAGAGACATATATATATTTTTATACGGATATAAATATTAGTGTTTTTATTTTTTCATTTAAAACGCACGTGTGAAAGATCGTATAATCAATGAAATTTTGGCTCATGTTAGTTGAACGCGAAAAGTGACAATATATACAAATAGGCTAACGCTTTACGTGGCTAGACATCACTGCGGCCCGACTCAAATCGATATTGTATAAGGGTTATCTATATATTTTGTACGGATTAAATCCGTTAAATTGTGACATTACCAATGGGTAAAACTGATATGTCCAAAACGCTGAATGCATATAGAATGTGAGTTTAATGTCATTTATTATATTATTCGTCACACACAATAAATCACATCTATTTGCCCTGCATATTCTACTATACACTTATATTTATTTGATTTTATATTATCAATTTATCGTCAATTATCTGTGTTAAATTATTCGAATGAGTTATGCACGAGAGCACATGATTGTTGGACAAAACAAGAGCCATAAATCCATTTTCTATGCTAAATTAATTTTTAAAACACACGATTTTTCACGTTTCTTTGCGTTTTAATAAATAATTACCGCGCGTAATTTTGCGTTAAATATGGGTTAATAAACAGCCTTGCTGTACTAATTCTCCTGTTAAGTATTTATGCATAAATAGATTTTTTCCTCCGTAAATTGGATATGTTTCACTTACAGTGTTTAATTATACATCCGTGATTTTCCTATTAGTCAGAAGTGTGTTGCAAATTAACGAAGCTTTCTTTCAAGTAATATTTCGTTTGTTGTCAGACGGGTATCAGTTGTTTAAGGATAAATACAGACAAAGGTCAAGGATATCATGTTAGGTAAGGTTGCCAAGGTACTCGAGCTCGTTAGAATTCCGTGCAACAATCTATATGTGAAATGAAATAAAATAAAAATTATACACCATTTTTGTTTCTCGCAATTGACCTCGAGTTAACGCTACTGCATCCATGTATATAGGCACACACTCTATACATCTTGGAATAAGAGAAATAAAGAGCGTTGTTTTCATCGCGCAGTCGCAAAAATATTGAACCATTGATATTTCACCGGGCTTTGCGCAATTTCTGACATGGGGTAAGTTCCTCTCGTTTGAATCTGTGTTTTTTAGACGTTATTCACGCGATTGGATCATATTCTTTGTGATAAAACTGAAATACTAGTGATTATGCATGTCTGGAGTGTGACAGGCTTTAATTTCGGTCGCGCCACACGAGTTTTTCTTTGGAAGAAGGTCGTCGAGTCTGTAAACGTGAGCCAATGGACGATCGCGGTTCAGATATAGTGATAGATGCTGTCTGAATGTATTTTATCTGGGCTCAGATGGACCAATAGTTGTTCAAGAACCTTCATATCGATTTATAAGGACTGTTCCTAATACCATTTTAATGGCTAACATGGTTTTGTTTCAGTAAGAAGATAGAAAACATCGGCAGAATGACAGCCATGACGCAGGAGGAGATTGTGGCTGGAGCAAGGACCGTGGCTCAGGGACTGGAGGCTCTTCGAGTCGAGCACTCGAGTCTCCTGCAGGGTCTGCAGTCGCAGGAGGCACCTGAAGCACGGGATAAAGTCACCGTAGTCAACAAAAACATCGAAATGATTGAGCTTGGCCTGGACGAGGCACAGGTCATGATAGCCCTGGCCAATCAGCTGCAAAAGGTCGAGGCAGAGAAGCAGAAACTCAGGACACAGGTGAAAAGGCTGTGCCAGGAGAATGCTTGGCTCAGGGACGAGCTTGCTGGCACTCAGCAGAAGCTTCAAGCCAGCGAGCAGGCTGTAAGTTCACTATTCATCGCATTTTTTGATTATTAAATGAATTTAACTATTAATCCATGCTTTTTGTCGTGGAATTTAGGTCGCTCAAATGGAAGTTGACCAGAGACACATTGATTTTATGGAGAGTATGAGGCAATACGATCCTGATCCTCCGGTTGACGAGGAAAATGCAAAAGACAGACGAAAAGATGACCCTGTTCTTGACTTATTCCCGGACGATGATGCAGAGGAACGAAATAGTAGGTGTAAGTAGAGTTTTACTAACGAGAGTTTACGTACTGGAATGTACATTTTGATTGATAAATATTTTTTTTTTTTCAGCAATATCCCCAACGCCTCCATCACAATTTGCACAGCAAGTCAATGCCGGGTACGAAATTCCTGCTCGACTGCGTACACTGCACAATCTGGTTATTCAGTACGCAAGTCAGGGTCGCTATGAAGTGGCAGTACCACTGTGCAAGCAAGCTCTGGAAGATTTGGAAAAAACATCGGGACACGATCATCCGGACGTGGCGACAATGTTGAATATACTTGCGCTCGTCTACCGCGACCAGAATAAATACAAAGAGGCGGCAAATCTGTTGAATGACGCTCTGGCTATTCGTGAAAAGACCCTCGGTGAGAATCACCCAGCAGTGGCGGCAACACTAAATAATTTGGCTGTGCTTTATGGCAAGCGTGGTAAATACAGTCAGGCTGAACCATTGTGCAAACGAGCTTTGGAAATTCGTGAAAAAGTCCTTGGTCGTGATCATCCTGATGTTGCTAAACAATTAAACAATCTTGCATTACTTTGTCAGAATCAGGGAAAATATTCCGAGGTACAAAAATACTATCAGAGAGCATTGGAAATTTATGAGGCAAAACTTGGCCCAGATGATCCAAATGTAGCAAAAACCAAGAATAATCTTGCATCGTGTTACTTGAAGCAAGGAAAATACATGGATGCTGAAGTTTTGTACAAACAAGTACTTACAAGAGCTCATGAAAGGGAGTTTGGTGCTATTGATGGTGATAACAAACCTATTTGGCAGGTATTGTACAATACTCAATTCAACGATCGCAATTTTGTAGTGTTTTAAGTAATTTTTGGTTAGTTTTTTGTCTCTGTAAACGTACTAACTTGATTTTTTTTCTAATATTTCGAATCGTCTAAGTGTCAATAAATTAATTTGAAGTAGAAAACTGATTGTTTTGATTGTTTTTTATAGGTGGCTGAAGAACGCGAAGAAAATAAACTCAGAAATAAGGAAAATGCTCCATATGGAGAGTACGGTGGTTGGCATAAAGCAGCCAAAGTTGATTCTCCAACAGTAACTACCACCCTGAGAAATCTCGGGGCACTTTACCGACGACAAGGGAAATATGAGGCTGCAGAGACACTTGAAGACTGTGCAATGAGATCACGGAAAGAGGTTTGTGAGGATAAACAACAAGAACAAACTAATCACACCAAATAAGAAAATTAACCGTAAAAATAATTATGTGTCGATGAAATCTTGAAAAAAATAAATTTTTTTTCTTTTTTTTTGTTGGAAAAAAATGCAATATTTTTTAAAAACCTTTTCTTGGTTCTAAAAACCTTTTTAGAGTCTTAAAAAAAATCATCTTTTCGCTTTTTTGATAATTAAAAATAACGCTGACATTGCACTCCTTTTCATTGCACGCAGCATTTGCAGCAGGTGAGTTTAATTAGCTTCTGCTGATGCTCATCATCTAATCATTTAATCATTTAAGTAAATTATTGTGTTAATTTGTGGGTGATTAATTAAAAATTTTTGAACATTGATTCAGGCTCTAGATCTCGTGAAGCAGGCGAAAGTCGCACAAATTTTAGGAGACGAGAAAGGATCGAATAGACGCGGTTCACGTTCAAGTGCAAACAGTGAGCAAGAGCAACATGATGAGGTGAGTTTCCCACGGAAATTGAGACAATTCTTGTCCTTAAATCCTGATAAATATAAATCAGTTTAGTATCGCACCGCATGTTTGTAGTATCTTCACAATTAGTTGGATATTTCTTACTCCTCTATACTTTTTCTACTACTATCCTTTTCTTCTTTCTTTTTGTTCTGTTTTTTTTTTTTTTCGTTGTCCCGGCCCGGTCTGACGATTCGACACACACAATCACAGGGCTCCATGCCGCTGGTACAGAGGGCACTTCACGAGGGACAATCCAGCCATCACGACGCTAGTCCTAATAAACCCGGTTTGAAAAATAAATTCCTTCACGTTTTTGGCATTAATTCGTCGTCAACGTAGGTTATCTCAGCTGAATTATTATTTTTTTTTGTCTTCGTGTCGAAATAATAGGAAAGTATTTTACATATTAAGAATTTTAATTATTAAAAATAGGTTTTTTTTTTCGTCTTGGAAGTGGAAAATATTTACACGCGATTCAGTGTGTCTTGCATATTTTTGAGGATACTATTTATTTACCAAAGGATTTTCTTAGCAAGACACCAAAAGCGCAGTTTCGAAAAAAAATTACTAAAAACTAGGTGCTTCCATATGTCAAGCCTTTTTGATATTGCTTGGTCATTTACTTGGTGATAAATTATAGGAATTACGTCCTAATATTTAGAGTGCATTTAAGATTTATTCATTAAAAAGAATCTCGACGATAAAAAAATTATACATCTGTTTAAATTGTAACAATTAAATTGTATGAGGGCATTGAAAAAATTTTTTTAGACATTGCCTTACCCAAATATTACTCAGGTATCAGATTATTTTGTGTGTTTCAATCTCATTTTAGCCAACAGATGTATATTTTTTTTTTTAAATTCATCATCGCTTTTTTCATTTTAGCATTTAATTTCTCGTTAATATGGAGGCAAGGTATGTTCACTGGGTCACAAAGACTTGATGTCGAAACGACAAGATTATTTTCGTCGTATTTGTCAAATTAATCCAAAAAAAACACAGTACCTTTCGCTGCGAGGGCTGCTCTCGTTGCTGGAGGTTGCTCAGTAGATCGATTCACTTTTGTCCACTTTTTTTCACAAACACAGACACATACACTCACTGCACCACAACGAATATCCACTCACATCATTTACGCGGAGATAACTTTGATTTTATTCACTGCATCTAATGAGAATTCGCGAACCACATTCTCCAAAGCTAATGATCATCACGTAAAATCAACCGCGTCATCCTTTCGTTGGACTTTTCTCTCGCACTGATTTTAAACACGTCTCAACACGTCGAATGCGATCGATAATTGCCAATAGTTGGGATGTAAAGCGCTGTTTTCAAAAAAATTGAACACCCAACTACAAACGAATATTTTCACACCGTAAGATAGCAAATTTCGACCGGTATTTGCACTAATTTTTTGCGGAATGTCAACGAATTTTTCGACTAACGCTTTGAAACAATGGTTTAAGCAATATGTGCAGGTGTATTCGTCGAATTTTTATGATAACTTTGCTCGGCCAATCACAGCGCTCCATTGGAAAGCCGACCAATGAGAACGAAGCACTCGACTTATTATTGCAGAAAAATATGTAAATATCGAAATATTTATAAAAATATTAATTTGTTTATGTTTATTATTGAAATTGTCGTACTTTTCAACTATTTACTCTTAAAACAGACCAAATATTAATTCTCGCAGAATCGCGCGTTTATCTCTCTCCCCAAAAGACAACCAATGAGAACGCGAAGACCTTGAAATCTTTTTGCAGAGAAATATTGAAATATCTATAAAAATATAAATTTGTTTACTTAAATTATCGATATTCTCGTGTTTTTAAATTATTTTCTTATATATTTTCTTTTAAAATAGACTAAATATCGATTCTGGCAAAATCGCGCGTTTATCTCTCTCCCCCATTTTTTTCTCATGTCAGTCGCGCGACCATATTCGACAGGTTTAGACACGTTCGCGATCGGGAATTAATACGTGGTGAAATTCGCTTGTAAAGTGTTGAATAAATGTGTTTTTTTGTTGATTATGTATGGTTAATTAACACTCTGTGACTATTAGCGAGATTTTTGTGCAGTTTTGTTGTGTAAATTGGAGAATAAAAGACAAGGTGAAGTGAGGCAATGAACAATGGGCAATGCGACACATTTTGGCGGAATGGAGGCACGAGAATTCAGCCTTCGAACACGGTATCGTTAATTTTTCCATTATTTTCACACATTCATATGTACATTTTTTTATGCATTTTATCGTGTTTCGATTGCTGGCTTTCGCGATGTCAAGCAATTCGAAGTTGACGTCATGTTTGTCGCGACGTCATGACAGGCCTATTGTGGGGGGAAAAATGCGTATTTTGTCGGTTCTATTTTCGCTAGAATGATATTGTAGCAATTTTTATGGTGTTAGGGCTTTACTCGAATTTTGCGAGAGATGTTTACAAGCTGATCCTCAGTGAACATACCTCGTTTCCGATATACCATGTTTATTATGCGTGTGTATCTCGAAACATCGGCTTCCACAAACTCTGTACATCAACGCCAGAAAATAGAGAATAATAGATGTTAGCTTATCGATAATAGACTAGAAAAAAATTTAATACTTTTGCTTTTTTATCATTGAGAGTTTTCAATGCTTATCTTTGATAAATATAAGATTTTGTTATTATTTCGCACGGTGTGTTATAAAAATTATTTTTCTTGAGTATCTGTAAATTCAGCAGATAAAACTTAATATTGGAAAAAAACATCAAGTTTTCATCAAATTGGCTAATTTATATATATTTGCAAATTTTAATTAATTTAAACAATCCATCTAACAGCGATAATTTGCTGTTAGTTTGTTAGAACAAAAAGAATTATTTTTCGTCATGAATTATGCGAATTTTAATTGTTAATAGAAATTAATTATATTCTTAGACGGCCCGTAAAATAACAAATAATGCAGAAATTTATTTTGGAGTGAAATTAGTAGTGCCTTGATACATTAATGAATATTGATTAAAAAAAAAAAACAATAAATTATTTTACAAGATATGCTTTTATACTAGTAGTTAATAATAATTATTATTAATAAATAATCTATGAAGCTGACAGGAATGATAATGACGAGTCGATGAATTTACTTAAAAACAGATAATAATTCGTTCTATTGACTCTGCTTTTTTGGCACTGCACAGGTTTTTTTTATGTGTTTCTAAGTTAAATAAAAAAAAATTGTTGTCGACGTTGACGTACCTGCGCTGTCGTTTTTTGTTTCGCTTTGAGTATTTCGCGGGTCCGGGGCATAGGTATGGACAAACAACACATCACCGTCAGCACGACCAAGTTCGAGAAAGTGAGAAAACGAAAATGAGAAATATAAAATGGACAGTGTGATGATGGAAATTGCACGAGAATCAAACTTACAAATTACTTGAGGAAGGTGCGTATTTGTATAGGATTAATTTTTTTTTTTTTGATTTTTTTTTTTCGTTATGTTACTTACTTTCAACCCCTGAGTAGTGCACAGTAGACAGTGTTATGTGTTTTAAGCTAAAAAAAAAATTTAGATGCTCACTTATATTTTTGTCCTGATGAGTATTTTTTAACTGAGTGTCTGGTTTTTTGTGATTAAATGAGTAGATTATATCCAGCACTGATGATTGCAATTTGTTGTATGTGCTAATAAATAATTATTGTTGCTAGTTATAAAAATATTGTATGCTCATTTTTATTGTCAAAGATATGCTTTAAGTTTTTGTGTGGCTTTTATTTTTATTATACCTGTCGTTAAAAAAAAAATAAGATTTTAGTTTCATTCGAGACACTAATTCAACTTGATCATTAACAATTTTTGGCCAAAAAATATAATTAATATGCAGCTAAAACACAAGTAACTATTATCACTTGAAAAATCTATTGTAATCAAAAATTGTATTTAAAAATGAAATTTTTTTTGTATAATATTGTTTAAACAATTATTTAGAAAATTTTATTCTTGTCATTTCTATTCAATCAGTTGATTTTTTATTGATATTTCATGATTAAAAATTATAATTAAGATAAATTGATAAAAAAATTGATGTCAAAACTGAAAAAAATCAGTAAAATGCAACAAATTATGATTTAAATTCTGTCAAAAATTATTTTTGATTGCAATGGTAGTGATTAAATTATCTAATTGATATAAATATTTAGAAAAAATCATATTCACTTGTCCCATATGTCAGAAGTAAAATATGATTCGACGGCATAATGAAAAAGTTGTACATTAATTTCAATGATATAAATTGAAGGCAATTTTTGGTAGAAGTCGCGTATTTCTTGTTGTTCTAGGATCGAAAGCCCTTAGTCAGAGCTCAGTAAACTCATCGAGGAGCATCGAAGAAGAATTTTATTTAATTATTATTATTTAAAAAAATTGATTATGAATTAATATAATGATGGCTCGGCCCTTATGATGCAAGGACTTTAACAGTGTTTTCGTGATTTGATTTGTAACACATGAAAACGCTGCCTCTATAACACAATCTGCTTGATGGATTGTTAGTTTTTGCAACACATTCCACCTATGCTTTCAATAAGATCCGTGATAAAGTTGCACATATAAATGCATTTAAAGCATTCGTAATAATGAGTGAAAATGAATTTTAATTAAAAAAAAAAAAACATTCTTGAAGCAGTGTTATAAGCGTACGCAAAAAGAAAAAACCAAGGATTTCAATCTGAAAATTGTTGAGGCTGCACGCTGAATTGAATTAACTCTACTTTGTGTTTTTGTTTAATTTTTTTCTAATTACAATTTTTATTTAGAAAAAGAAAATTTGTCATAGATTTCATGTGTTTTACAAATATCTGATTGCAGTTATTTATTTATTGAGAGGCAAATAATAATAATTAAGCTTGAATTTTGACGTTGCAATAATTTACCTTTTAATTGTGTTTGCTAATTTCGTATAAACAAATTTTATCTTACTAATATTTTAAAAAATTTTTATTTCATTTTTTTAATTAAAAAACAAAGTTCAATATTGAACTTTTAGCTTTTTTTTGCTGATGGTTACAGGATGATGAAAATTATATAGTATTGCTAGAATATTGTGACGTCAATTTTCAAGTTTTATCGATAATTATAATGTAATTACCGCATCCGAACAATTGAACAACTATATTGTTATCAGTTAATTGATTTTCAGATAAATGAATGAATCAATACTTTACACTGTTGAATAATTAATTTTCACATGAACAAAATGTATCACAAATTATGTGCTCCAATTTGTCACATTAATTTAGTCTATTAGATACTTATATTTGTTTTATTAATAATATAATTTTTTTTTTTTTTTCCTTTGGTATAAATTTAATGCAGTAAAAATGACAAGGAAAATGAGTTGTGAGTAAATTTGGAGTGTATCTTGGGGGCTAGGATTAATCAGTCATTCATTATAATTTTTGTTTTATCGCAAAAAATTTGTTATCAGGCATGATTGCCAATTGAAAATATTTTGAATGATGGATTAATTATTCGTAAAAAATATATGAACTGTATATTGTATTTACGAGTTACTAAAATGATGCTATTTCACGGTAAAACGCAAAACATTGAATGAATTAAATTAAATTTTTATATTTATTATCCACTGGTTTTAAATATAAACTTTTATTTGAAAAATTTAATTCATAATTTAAAAATTTATTGGTAAAAAAATGAAATGGATGAATATTGTCATTTTAGTATTATTTGTAATGTTAAAAATGATTTTATCTTTAATTAATATATTTCGTTCAAATTGCGTGCTCTCGACGCCCCCGATGTGTTGATACATTTGAAAAGATCGCGCCTGAGAGCTTAAAGGCCTAGTGTTTGTATTTTGTGTGCGAAAAAAAAATTTTTTTTTTTTTCTTTATTATTCATCCTAAAGTCACGAAAATACAAAAAATTAAATAAATAATAATTGATCGAGCTGATTAGACGTAATAATCATGATGAATATTATCAACTGATATAATAATAAGATTAAATAATGATTTTTGTTTCTTGAAAATTTTTTTATTTATATTTTTAATAATATAAATGAAGAATGAAGATAAATTAATGATTCATTTCTCGTCTATTTTCAGTATTGTAATTTTTAAATATACAAATGAAAAAAGAAAAATAATAGTAACTGTGCTTTTTACTGTTTCATGGTTTATGAATAGAAATTTAAACGAACAAAAAAAAAAAAAACAAAAACGTAATGTAGTTGTCTCTGATAACACTGCATGTTAATGCGAGCGCTTTTTCTATAGACGAGCAGTATTCAATGATTTTTTATACGAAGTAAAAAAAGTACATTAATCGATACCGTAGATATTAAGATGTTAAAAAGAGAAATAAAGGCAAAAAAAATACCAGAAAAAAAGGAAATGAAGAAAAAAAAATATCTGTTCATTGCAAGTAAAAAAAAAATACGATTTTAAACTTGTAGTGGTAACTTGCAGGTATTCTGGCTCTCAGGTGCATTACAATTGTTATTTGATGATCTGGTAATGTATAAGCTTTGGTTTATAATAAACATTTTAACTTGTACAAAAAAAAAATGATGATTAAAAATAATTATTCATCGCTCTCTATCAATCCAATTATTATAATTGTGCACTGTGTCAATAATCAAAAGTAATTACTCTATAAAATTAACAATTTATTTGACATTTTACCGTTTTTTACCTTGTATTATAACAAAAAACACTCGGTTATAGGCTTCGTCGATCATTTTTAAAGGATAATTATTGTTATTAATTGAATATATCGATAATAATGTGGGTTTAGTGTTGATGTGTGATGATAATTGATTGATATTATGTTCTAGGTAGATATATATGTATAATATATATCTAATCACGTTTATTACACCACAATACACAGCGTTACACTTCAATAATTGAATCGTGGATAATAATTTATAAATTCACAGTACAATGGCAATCGTAAACGATCTGAATTATTATTTATTACAACTAATATCGGAGCCATAAATATAGAGCCTTAGGCTGATAGCATTGATATACGATCGAAATGCTTGTTAATTAATTAAATCAATCAACACATTGACCAGGGATCAAAGCTTTGTTGTTATTTTCATATACATATATTTATTTTTTGAAATTTTTTGATTTAAAGGACAGTATATTTCCACAACGAGATAAATCTATGTATATTAATGTTTACATTTTTGTCGCTTTTAATATTGCATACGTATATAACGACTTTTGCATCTAACTCGACGTGTAGTGAGTGAATATATTTTTTAATTATATTATTTCCGGTATTAATTATTATTTAATCTATACATTCATGACAAGAAGTCGCGAAGCTCGTTAGTTTTAAACACTTTTACACGTTTTGTCATGATGATTTATGAATCTCAGATTAATTGGCTTAAAAAAATTTGTTTTTCAACTTTTTTTCTTGTTTATGTAATAATTGTGTAGAAATATTACTGTCAATCACTTTTTTTTTTCATCTAGGAACTTGATCGCAAAAATTCTTTGATGATTCGTTGATTTTTTTTTCTTCTATACATTGGGTATATCGTTTATTATTAATATTTATAGGATAATTAAATGTTAGAATTATTGGTGAATAATTATTAGTTATGGTTCTTGAGTTTTTTTTAAACACTCAACATATTTGATATATTCTTAGATAATTAAATTTAGCTTCGGTCTGAGCTATTCTCGAGTCATCTATTTACTAAATACTGTACAATACAATTTTTTTTTTATTTATTCATTTAAATGCTATATATCTCAATAAAATATGAAAAACGTATAAAAAAATGATTGATTATCGTGCGTAATGTTGATTCATTACATTTGTTGCAATGAGGCAAGGATTAATTTTTATTTAGGTCCTGCCTTTAAAGTATAGAACAAATTAATTAATTATTTATTTATTCGTTAATTGCATAAATATGTTTTTTTGTATATATATATAGTAGTTTCGATATACAGTCTAAAAAAGCCAAAATTTTCTTAAAAAAATGTACAGGGAAAGTTGATCAAAATTATTATTAATTCGATTAATTATTAGATGATTAAAATTAAAATACATATATATAATTGAAAATAAATAAATAAGATATGGGAGTTTGGAGAGTACAATAATTACTTAAATCAATGCTTAAGTCAATTTTTGATATAATTTTTTCATTATTAATTAAATATAATAAAGAAATATTTATTTTATAAAGCCATTGTCGGGAGGAATAAAAGACAGTTCTCCCAGACGGCGATAGGTAGTGCTAGCTGCCGGTCCAGTAATTTTTAAATTAATTTCGTGCGTGCCAAAAAATCTTGCAATTTGATTAATTTTGTAAGTTAATAACTGACAAGTCATTTATCATTCCTGTCAAATTATTTCGATAAATTATATTTTATTTGATACGCGTGTGTGTACAAAACAACGTACATCGATAATCTAGAATTCTTGAATGTGTGACACACGCGTAAGTATGAAATTCATATTGGATCATATACAATATAAAGATTGTATAAATATATTTTCTACAAGGAAATTAATTATATGAGTACATTTATAGTCTAAAAAAATGTACAATAAATCATAAAATTATTGAATTCAATTTAAAATATGTGAAATTAACATTACAGGTGTAATGGCAATCAATAAATAAAAGGCAAAAGTATTGAAAATACAGTTATTCCTTAAAATAGTGATAAAAAAATTTTTAGTTGAAAAAAAAATTGAAATATAAATCAATATTTTTGATCATTTTTCACAGTTTTGTAGGTAGTTATTGTAGTTGTTAACAGATGGCGCGTCGATGGTCTCTAAAAATTTAAATTTGTCGATTGCGCGCCGTGTGGGGTGATTTAAAAAATTTTCAATGTAACTACATGGTTGAAGCTAGAGGCTAATAATCGGCAAATTAATGCAAAGCATATTACTCCACGTCAGATCGTACCTTGGGATAATTATTATTATGGTGCTGTTGTACATGGAGAAAAAGAGACGTGCCGAAAGCATTGGAATATCGCGCGAACACATTGCGAGGATCTTTTATCGCGTAAGTCAGCAATTCAGCCTTTGATGATAATATACGATGCTTAAATATTCCCTTGGCATGATTTTTATTTTTTTTCATGCGTTGAGCCAAACGCCTTGCTATCTCTGTCTTATTTTGTACCGCACACACAGTTCTCCCTCATTATATTAAACCTTGCTCACTGTATATGTATATATATTTGCCTGCGTCTTTTTCGTTTCTCTCTCGTGCGTCTTCTGCCGTGCTCGCGGTATGTGTTGTATACGCTCTATACAGCAGAGAGGGTCGTGAATTACGACAAGGACCCGCGTGGTGCCTGCCACAAGTAAATCAAAATTTGAAGCGCAAACGTGCTCGTTTGTGCCACACCACTTGCATTCATCAGTGTTTTGCATATCCCGCTATTTTTATCAGCATCCAAAAATCAATATATATTTATATTAAAAAAAAAATCAAAATTATCACTAAAATATAGTAAAGATAATTATCGAATCGTATCTATCGACTAGAAACTATCGATATTTTACTATCGACATAGCAACACTGAGAAAAAAATGATTTTTTTTTTTTCAAAATTTTTATGTTTCACGTATATTATGACTCGGAATGATTTTTTTTTTTATTTTTAATAGAATAATAGAAAAAGATTTGACTTTTTGTGTGTGAATTTTTTTTTTCTCAGTGTAAAATATTACAATGAAATAATTACATCTAGTCAAAACTTATGATCTAGATTATACAATTCGTAGACAAAGAGAGAAAGAGAGAGAGAGAGAGAGATATGTATAAGTTATTTTTTCTCTTACAAGAATTACACATATACGTGTGTGTGTATATACATAGCCATTTTGGATAATTTTTTTTCATTTTAACGTTTAGCAGCGAAGACGAACAGAGAGCAAGCTTTCGAGGGTTTTTTTGGAAGAGCGTCTGGGAGCAGGATATAAGATAAGATAAAAAAATGAGGGGGCGAAAGAGAGGGAGGAGGAGGAGGTTAAGCACCACTGAAGGGTTCGAGTAGGCGCGAGTGTGGCAGTGATTCAAGCTCGCTTATTATCGATCGCGTCTCGAGTAAATCGAGAGATGAGCGAGGGAATACATGCTCTCTCTCCGTTGATACTATATCCCTTGTTGTTGGAACCTCTCAGTGGCAGGATCGCGCTCTGCGTTGAAAACGACGCATCCTACGATGCCACTCGTCTTTCCACTCGATTACAATAGATTTTGGAGTTACTGTTAGACCCATTTTACCGCTTCCATCATCCTCCTGACCTAGGAATAAATACGACCTATAAAGAAAAAAAGATTTCTCCTCTTAGTATCCATCCAACTTGAGTGCACTTTATTCTGAATTATTATACAAGTATAATTTCGATTTCCTCATCTTTTCTTTTCATTCAATTGACATTGAGAGATTTTTTTTTTTTTTTTCACTTGAAAAACAAATGTTTGCGAATGGGATGAAAAATTAAAATTTTGTTTCTGGACTTGTCAATTAGATAGTGAGTGAAAAAAAAAAAAACGGTCCTTTGAGAAATATGACATTGAGGTTAAAAAAGTGCCATCAGAAGGGCGTAAAATTGAGTGTACAAAAAATTGCGGTTGTAAAAAAAAAAATCTTAAGTGAGTTAGACTGAGTGCGTTGATGTCAAAAGTCTGCGCGTAAAAAACGTACAAAAGAATTTTTCTGACAGGTGCTCATAAAATCTACTCTCTTAAATGTGTATACGTGTATTATAGAGTAAATATGTCTCCCAGTGGAGGCACATACACGATTCTCCGGGGTCACAGTGAATTTTCGGGTAATGATACACAGAAGAGAGAGAAAATGCGGGTGGTAACAACACGCGTGTGTATATATAATATATATGCACTGCCAAATTTATACAGTATTGTGTATATGCCTCTCTCTCATGTGATATAATTTCTCGTCATGTAAATTAAATTGCTTGTAAATAAATTTATTATCAAATGTATAATGAATCGCGTATAAATGAAAACTAGCATGTGATGCAGTTGACAACATTAATTAACAAATTAGTAGTTATATCACAATTTTTATTGATATATTTTTTGATAAATTAATTTTTTATCACAGTAAATATTAATTGGATGAAAAACAAATTTTTTTCCGCCTCTTTCTCACGTGAGTCGCTGTGTGTAGTGCTGGGAATCGGCGGTTTGGTAGCTATGTCTCGGGTAAAATATATGTATATATAGCTTACTTGTTTGGCTTGATCTTGGGGCATCTGCAAGCAAGATCTGACGTATGGACGTAGAGAGGAATCGGTCCTCGTTTGATCTTGGAATCATCGTTGCGCTTGTAGATCAGATCGACATTCAACGTAAATCTGGCGAAGGCTGTGCCAGCTGCGTTGCCGCTTGATACCTCATTGCTCTTGGATCTTCCTGTCACTCTACCCAAGATTGCTGAAAGCCAATTTATAGCTCCATCAAAACGATTTATCTTACTAATTACCATTAAATGACGAGTGATAAATTATCTTGAATTTTTTATGTTCCTAAAATTAGTACAATTAATTTTATTGTGTAAATACAGTAAAAAAATTATCACGAGAATTTTTTATCAACCATCTTATGTCCCATAAATTCGACAAATTTTTTTTTTTTACTCATATATTAATTTCAACGTCGAAATAATAGAAAAAAAAATTTCTTGCCTACAAAAAGTAATTTTTGACGTTTCATAAATTAAAAAAAAAAATTCTATCCATGATATGCATTAATTAAACATTTTAATAAGTTGATGAAATTTTTTATAAATCAATTCGAAAGGTGTTTAAATAATTAATCAATGTTAGAAGAGTGAAACAGTATAGTAGTGTCTTTAGATGTAGTCACATTAATTTCGATTACTCGTTTAACACTTGCAAAATTTATTATATGACTATTCTCATCGTTTAAGACTATTTATTGCAATAGCTATTAATACGTATGATCGTTAGTCAGGATGAAAGGTATATAACTGTAATGTTTAACATGCGGATAAATATCGTCGTTGGAAGATACAAATGGTGCGATTAGTTACGCCCCTCAAGATTCTCGCGAACCAAATCCAATTTTGTAATTCGCTGATGTGTCCTCGTAGAGTGTATAGTGCACGCGACAAAATATCTATTCCGGTGGTAAGCTGTACATAGTGCAGCAGCAGCAGGCGTTTGAACGCGGCGGCAACAGTAGGAGAGGATTATGTGCAAAGGGGATGGGCAGAGTAGTAGACCTGTTGAAGATTTATTCGCGCGCGCAATCGAGCGCCGTGTAGGACAAGCGCCTCTATCCCCCTTGGTGGTTGTGCCGCAGCCAAGACTCAAAAGCGTGCCGTTCTATTATTGAAGCGCCGCGTCGCGAACTGTTTTATGTATCTTTTTTTTCCCTTTTTTGCTTGGCTGTCGCTCCCACTAAGTCCCTTCTTCACGCCGCGTCGTCATCAGTGGATATAATGAGGCAGGCCCGGGTCAACTTTCTTCACGCTACATTCCGCTCTTTGTATAAATAATAACCAGGCGATGAGATCAATTCAAAATATTGTATAATATGTATTTTATTTTCAAGCTTACCGTAGTCTCTTTTGCAGTATTTGTTGAGATTTAGGCGACGAGTACTCGCTCGACACTTTCCACATTGCTCTGAAATGAGAAAAAAAAATTTTTGTTATTAATTTTTTATTGCTTGATAAAAATTTTTTTCTCGTTTATCGACGCGGGGACTTATTTGCGCTAATGCACATTTACACAAGCTTTTAGTGGTGTATTGAGAATTATTTTTTTTTCTATATTTTTAGTATAGTACAGAATAATTTTGAGCAGACTGTATTTCTAACAGTCTTTATCTAAAGATGATTTTAAAATAATTTCAGCAATTGTCGCGAAGATATGTATTAGTAAAGTTTTTATGGGTTAATCTTCATTTATGTCTGTCTTCGTTTTTCTAATTTCAAGTCGTTGACATGGAGTAATTGAATTTTAATCGAATTTTTTTTTCTGAGTGGCAGAGTCACGGGTAAATTAATGATTATAATTAAGACAGAAATTAGCAGACAGTGTTAAATGATATCCGTTTTTGGAAAATGAAAAAAAAAATCAACACTTGAATTAATTACCATTAATTTAATTTTTGATTCTAGTTTAATGAGATTTTTATATTGCTGGCGTTATTAAATTATTTTTAAAATCTATTTTAAATAATTAATAAAAATTTGATTTGTAAAAAATCTTTGGTTTTTAAAATAGAGGCTGGTAAGAAGAGTAAAATTGAATACAGACGGACTAAAAATTGGTTCATTGTAGTAGCAATTTATTTTTTATAGTCTAATATTGCAAATTGGTATATACATAAAATTTTTTCTACGATTAAAATTGCATTTGTGGTTGAAAAATTGATTGAAAGTCATTTCCACGTGCTGGCACGCTGATGGTAGCATCGATCAATTTGTCTCGGAGTGACGGGCCTGGACAGAACTCGTATTGCAGCATAGCGTCAGGTGGATATGTATAGTTAAACCGCCGACGTAGGCATTATACACTATATATAGTGTACAGCTGGGCTACTCCGGTGCTTAGGTCGCGAGACGGATAACGCATTGCTCGGGGAATTAATCGAGCCGAGGGGGTACACATGGGTGGAAACGCGTGCGCTTTACCTATATACACACGTTCGCAACGCTCTCTGCCGCACGTCTCGCACGCATACATCGCATCACAGACGTATATATATCGTGAAGTAATGGATGGATAGTCGGAGAGTAATGCTTGCTGATGTCAAGTTGATACGATAGAGATGCACAAGTAGTGTAAAGCTTCTAAGCACCTGTCCCCTATGCCTTTGTCTTCATTTCACGACAATGCCAAGCTTAAAATTAAATTCATCCCATTGCATGAGTGCTGGGTATGTCGTGCGTGTCTAAGTAATTAAAGCTGAAGAACATTGCTGACGTATTTAATCATTACCCACACACTAATGCATATCAATTTCTGCGTTGTTTAGTAAATAAAATGTTTGAAATTAATTTAAAAGCGTGGACAACCGGAATTACACAAAAAATGATTAATTATAGCCTAAATTAAGAGTCAAATTAAATAGCAATTTCATTTTTTTCTCATTTTAAGTTAAGCTAAAGATGAGAAATACATTCCCTTCAACATTTCTCTGGATTTTTTTTAAGTAGCATAATTTTAGTTAATAAATTTGTTTAATTTTCGTTGTTGATGTGTGTATAGCATAAATTTCTGTGGCGTCGGTACACAGCTTGAAGATAATAAAGCATGGGCGAGTTGTCGTCATTTTATTCTATGAACGTGCATTCAGTGAGAGCTAACGAGGTTCCTGGAAAGAGGACAGCTCTTACGTTGAATTAGGGGTGAATTCCGCCTTGGCGTTAGATCACGTAGTCGTGCGAAATTCTCGGGGTGGATTTACACGTTGTCGCCTTGTGTGGCTTCCCTCTACGAATTTTAATATTTTCCTCTGAGTAAAACCTCGCTTGGTTGGCAAAGGCGCCAATGTATATACATATAATTGTAGACTATAGAAATCGATGAATTTACATGCAACTTTTCACGCTGAATCTAAAAATTCGGACAGCCCAATCCGTAGAGTAATTATTCACGCGGTTAAACCAAAAAATTCTTGAAATTCACTGTTTTCTCGGAGTCTTTACTATACTGTATTGTTGTAGACTATTAGGATGGACAAAGTTAGATTCAATAATAAAAATAATATTACATATTTTTATAAATAAAAAAGATTGCAGATGATTAAGATGATTCTATCGGACCGTGAACGTTTTTTGTATAACGTCTTGATAAAAAAAAAAAACCCTCGAGTTCTTTTCAAAGATTTTTATACACCCCTCTATTTCAATATCTATATCTTTAGACATTTTACATGAGGGGTTGGTACAGTGTCACACTGCATCGCCCCTTTATTATTTTTACAATTTTTTTTTTTTTATTTGAAAGGAAAGAATAAAGCTTAAGAGGCCGAAATTTTTATATACAATATAATCGCATTGACGTATTTTTTTTTTTTTGTATTCGCGTGCTCGTTATATTTATCCGAGAGAATTCAGACGCATCGTTAGGGTGTAAAATTGGAGTATGTACTCTGTTCAATGAACGTGAGAAATATGTGAATAACGATCGATACAGATGAGTATACATAAAAAATAATTTAAAACAATTTTTTTTACGATTGATGTATAATATATATTTTTGGAGGATTTTGTTTCTCGTTTAGAAATAATCAATCATTCCTACAGAAGAGATACATGACCTTTGGAATTTCAGGCATTTTCCATTTACTCCCCCGGTGTATAGTGGTTATTTCGCAGTCGAATCGGGGGCAAATCGGAATTTTATTGCCATTACTACAGTCCATTAAATCTAGATTACACAACGTCGTATTCTCCGCACCAGCGCGATATATATTTCTCCTACTGGCTCGAAATAGGGGAGGAAAATGAAGGTATCTTATAAGGAGGGCGTAGAATATATATTATTTGTATATATGTATATACATTTACTCGAGAGAAATTCTATCAAAGAAAAAAAAAATGCTCGAGAGCTTCTCTTTTTCGCGTGATAAAAAAAATACAGAGAATATTGGTTTGAAAGCCCGATTAGGATAACCGTGAATTTTTCGCGTCGACTTATCCGCTTCGCTACCTCCTTCTCTTGCTCGCTTTTCTCTCCGACATCCGACCGCAGGAAGTGCCGCAGGAGATTGCGCCTGAAATCGTTTTACTCCCATCGTAATTCATCTCCGTGGTCCGATCACGAGGGTCAGAAATTCGTCTGGACTCTGCCACATCGTTTTTCATGTATTCATGAAAAAGAATAATAAGAAGAACAATAAAAAAAAATTAAATTTATTACTCTGAAAATTTTTTTTATGATTGAAAAATAAAAAAAAAAAAACAATTGACGCTTTGTTTTAGTTTATTTTTTGTGTGCGATGTTTGTTTTTTCTCGTTCGTTCGGTTATTTAATTACGTTGAGAAATTGTTTATGCAATTGCTGAATGTTTGATTGTGTTAAAAATTTTATTTTGATAGCAGGAACGACATTCACTATTGCTGTGTGGCATTTAGATAGAGAATTAATGTTTATACGTATGTTGTGTGACGTGACACGTCGATTGGAAAGCGTGCGCGACCTCGAAACTCATCGCGTCGTCGCGAATTGTATATCTAGTGCGTTTGTTGTGTATGTATAGACATATGTGTAATGCATTCGCAGGCAAATTGGCACGGGTTAATGGACACAAAGGACATCTCGTTAGCTTTGAATTAAATGGATTATACTTTTCATTCTCTGCATACTCTTTCAATTCGTCGCGCCTTTTTTATATGCATGATCCAATTCACGGCTACAAATATAATCCGTCGCGACTCTCTCGCTATATATTCTTGCGTTATTCTACTCTATTTTAGTGCCTTTCAGACTGAAAATATATCCTACCCTCTATACTGTCAGACAGTTTGTTTACTTAAATATACACGAAAAAATAATTAAAGAAAATATTTTAAAAATTCGACTATAAAAGGTGTGTTCTGCTTCAATTTTAAAAATAAATTATAAACAGTTTATAACAATAACAGAAAAGAGGGATCTATGGTTTCACCATGTATTTATTAAAAATATTATGGGAATGAAAAAAAGAAGGAAATTTTTTTTTCTTGTAATTTAAATTTTCTTGCAAAATTGCTTGTGATTTTTTTCCACAAGTTGGATACATAGCTTTTATGAAGCATAAATATATTTTTCTGGTTAAGAAAAAAAATGTTTTTAACGGACATGTCGGACTCGAAGAACGCTGGAGGCTTGTGTTATTGTTCGAGATTATCCCAGAGGTCATTTTTGTTTTTGAAGCAGTAGAGATACTGATGTTGAGTGCGAAAAACAAAAGTACGATACGATATACTGCTATGTACGAAAGAGAGATGTATATACTCGGTAGAACCATAATTTTTTTTCGTTTGCTCGTTTTATTCGGCAGTAAAAACTTTCACAAAGGGTGCGCGATAGCGGATTTTGTTCTTTTATCTCTTGTCGGTAGGTTCCAGGGAATTTCGATGCGCTGCCATCGAAACTCGCAGCGCCCGGCGCGCGTCATTCCACGTATCGATACACCACTGGAATGTTCGATATTTTTATTCAATATATGTGTATACATATATACAATCTCTGTGTCTCTGTCTATCTCATTCCGTTTGCCATCACGCTAGATATCTCCAATGCCCCTTTTCCGTGATGTCCATTGGTGAAGCGCTCTTTTCCACGCTCGAGCCGTGGGGCATCGATTGAATTTCAAACGAAATTCAAATTACGTTTAATTTGGTTAGCCACAGACAAGCGCTGCCGCGGGCCACTCTCGCTCTGTCTCTCTTTTCGTACTGATCAGTAATGCAGTTTTATATGTATGCTGATGTCTAGGAAAATCAAAAGAGCGAAGTTATCATTAAAAACATCAACGAAATTTTTACAAATATTTTCATGTTATACACGACACTCAATTGTCCGTTATTTTAGATATTTCTATACAATTATCACCAATTCTTTTACTCTCTCGTGCTCGATAATGATATATATAAATAAATTCTGTAAACATCGATTGCAAACTTGTTTGCGAAAATAGTAGAATATTTTGTTAATGTATTTTCGTTCGTTTGAAATTCATTGAATTTCATGAATATTCAATTTCGTTTTAGTATTTATTTATTTTTCTGCCAATTTTAATTAAATACTTAAATTGGATTTGATTTTGAATATTTATAGTTATAGATGGATGAATAATTTTGAGTAGAAAATTTAGAAATATTTATAAACTATAAAAGGGCGTATTATCAAATAGTTGAAAATATTTTATTTGATCATATTCATGATAAGAACGAGAGTTAGACAAATTTGACTGAAAATCTTTTTTCTAGATAATAGAATAATGTATAAAAAAGATCTCTTGAGAAAAAATTTTTTCTTTAATTGTTTTGAAGATATTTTGATTTGAAACGACAACATAATTTTTTATTATGCTCGATTTTTGTTGGATTCACTTCAATTTATGTCATTGATTCTCTAATCAGTTCTATTTAGAATTTTTATATTCTTAAATTCATAAATTATTTTTTCCTTGCATATTTTTTCAGAAAATATGTAAGGAGGAGCGTGATATTAAAAAATTTTAAATTCAAGGATTTATACAGCTTGATATGGTTATACCCCTCAAATATAATTCTTCTTCTTTACGGTAAAGTAGATTTTTTAAATCATTTTTTTTCTTCTCCCGAGTCTGAGATATGGTTTCAAAAGGGGAGGGTACTGGAAACTACTTCCTGCAACGTTTCGTAAATCATGTTTTTATGGTTGGGGAGCGTTTAAAAGTGTCGCCAAGGATGTTTATATAACTGGTTCGTAAATACGTCTTTTAACTGGTAGTTATTTATACTGGAAAATTATCGGTGCATTTGATCGCACAAGACTGGGAGGGAATATCATGTTCGAGCGATGTACACAGTGAAGGTTTACGAGGCTGTACGCGCAGTAGATGAATCGATCAACTGGACATATTCCGGGGATATAGTAACTAGGATAACTTGGATGCATCAGGTTGTCGGTTCCGTGCGTGTTCCCATTGGTGGCACTGACATTTCACTGCGTCTTTGGCTCGTGGTCGCTTTCTCATCGCGCGTATCGCCCGACTCATCTGCCGTGTGTTATTAGGATTCTGTATTGAGCCTGGTACCTCATTAAATTCATTCCACTATCGGGCGGGACGTGAATACACGGAAAACACGCTCAGGCCACCGGGTAAACTGTCACAACCAAAATCTCTGCACGCTTATCTTTGAGGTATTATTAATTTTATCATGGATGTGATGCTCGGGAAATCGATCACTGCATGGACATGATAATTTGAATATATTCAATCTTTCATCTAGTTTGGAAAATGATAAATTGCTACGATGAAATTTCGATTTTAGACAGTTAACTGTGATAAATGGTTTTAATGGGCATACTTTTATTTTTTTAGGGTGACAAATTTTATAATATATCGTTCGGTTATATCCCTATGGTGTTTAAAAAAAAAAAAAAATAATAAAATTATCTTAATAATACTCACGTGTTGTTTCGATAAATCGGCACTATCAGGGATTGGTTAAAATTTTGTAAGATTGAGTGTTTATATAACCAAAATGGCATGTCACCTAAAATCAGCTAGTTATAGAACAAATTTGCGTTATTATCGAAATGCAGTAAAAAAATTGTTATATTTTCGGTTTATTTCAATAGAGTAAATTTTTCTTCAAACTTTTATGCGCATGTACTTAAGAAATGTATACAGTTGTTGATGGCACTCTCGAATGGAAAAAAAGTTTTTCATTGTGAAGACTAAAATCAAACTTATTTATCAACAAACTTTATACCGATGGAAAAAAATGTATGATTTAAAAATTATCTGTTTTAGTTTTTTTTTTATTTATAAACAATTGAGATTTACAAGTTGTTCTAAAAGTATGGGGAATTTTTTAAAATTAAAATTTCTGTTTGATCTTTCAGACAATGAATTTTTTCAAGTTTGACTTTTTTTTTACGGTTATTGTTGTTGAAACAATAATATATGGAGTTTGTTGGGTATTTAGTTGTTTATGTGAGACTTGATCTATCTGCTTTATTGTCTGGCAAGCGCGATCGACGTTCTGCCAGCAGAGTTGTACAAACTTTGTGGAAGCGTCATCCTGAAGGGATTAAACAGTCTGGGATTACACAGTGTTTTAATCTCGGCGAGACTGGCGTATAATAAATATATCTGGCGAAATAAGGCCGTGTACCAGATGTAAATCGTTTCCCCTCTTTAACGATTTATCGATGCTCACTTGTTTCCTTATTGTATATTCTTCCTCGCGATCTCTTCCTTGTGTACAGTGGATACCCACATTTGGCATGTACTTATACATATGTACACACTTTTGCCAAATAAAACGTTTGGCGACGCTGCGGCGCGCCTCGTCAATATACATCTGCCTTTTATATATATTTTACTCTTTCACGACGAAAAATTCTCTCGCTCAACAACTTTTCCCTCGCTCGTACATTCATGAAAGCCAATGTACTCTGGAAAAATATAACGCCACTATACCAACGCACACACTGCGTTGTGCTGCTCTCTCTAGTCTCCCCTTTCTCATACATGATGCTTCTTTGGCTTTCATATGCGGCGAATAAAAATACGTAGAGGTTTGGTGAAAGATTCGCATTATGGCGATTGCCTTCCATTCTTTTTCATTGCTTCAACATTTATTGTGGTTATGTTGATAGAGAGGGGCTGTGGATTAATCAATCATCACTCGCGGATTGTCGTGTGGTTTTCTGTACTTTTCTAATTACAAGTATAATTGTTATTTTTATCGAAGATAATATGTGTCTTAAAAATAAAAACCTATACAGATTTAATATGTTTTTAAATATACTTGTTAAAATTCAAATCGGATCATATATAAATATTTTATTCTTTTTTTTTAACCCGTTAAGTTTGTATTAGACTACAAAAAAATTTTTCAAACACGTCTCTGGGTTATACTATAGTAAATACTACTTATTAATTCAAGAAAAAATATCGAACTAAGCTCTCGCGTTTTTATTTGAATGAATGAAAACAATAAAACAAACAATTAAAACGAAGCACTTTAGTTCAATTCAATATATATTAAAGTATATGTATAGGACGTAAAATCCTTGTACCTAAAGTATAATCCCATTCCAGGATCTCAATTCGTCGTAAATAAATATCGTAAACGAATTTTTGCAATAAATTTGATTTTTTTTTATCGCAAAGAGCCATTTTCATTGATATATCGCGCGAATAAGGTTTAAAATGAAATACAATTGAGTATAATTTGTATTTTAAATGAATTTAAAACGTTCGGTAGAGAAAAAAATTTTTTTTTTTTTTTCGTCAAATTTTCAGAGGTACATTCTTGCGTTTTTCGTGACTTTTTTGGTTTTTTTGCGATAACTCGGTAATGAAGCGAGATAATAAAAAATTTTACTCTAAAAAAATGATTGGAAATTCAATTTTTTATAAAAAATTGAGAATACATTTTTTTGATATTTTGCTTGGATTTTGAGATATTTTAAAAAATAAGAATTTTCAAAAATCAGTAATATCTCAAAAACTGAGGTAGTTATAAAAAAATTTATTCGACGTTTTTTGTAGATAATTGTACCCTCAATCATTTAATTCCCATAACATTTTTTGCTATTTTGTTTACCTACAGAGTTATCGCAAAAAACCGAAAAAATAACAAAAATGACGAGATTTCCAAGTGACATGTCTTTTGAAAATTTTTACAAAAAAAATTTGTTTTTCACTGCAAGATATCCAACTAAATGTTCTAAATTTCATTTTAAATGGGAATAATTGTTACTTTTAAGACTTTTAAGAAATATATTAACTTTATTTTGGCTTTAGGCATGGATTCTTTTAAATTAATTCACAAAAAGTTGAATGCAATTAATGAAATAATTATTTCTGGCCTTTTTGGATAAGAAAATCATTTTAAATATGTATTTTACTTTATTATTACTATATATTATACACTATTGACTGATGTAGCTTTTGAAATGGTGCTTACACTCGTCGGTAGGTATTAAAATAACGCGGGTGTAATAAAACCCTGATAAAATTATAATCTCTTTGACATTAAAACGAATAGTCACAGTGTATAATTACACGAGAATTTGCACGTTTGGGGTATGCAGTACAAACTTATATACCTACAAGATGGTTCATATGATGCTGCATATATTGCCAGTTGCGGCGCGCGTTCTTCGTAAAGCCATGTCGTTTGTTAGACCACTGGGGAGGATTCATAAAGACAACGATAAAAATCCGTTGGGTGAGAGTACAGAGTAGTAGTATGTATGTAGTAGTTGCAGATGAGAAAGAGGCAACTCAAGCAGACCATTCGCTTCATTCCTCTCGCACTGTCTCACTGTGTGCAGTATACCACGTCTGTTTACCTTGAATTACCTGTGCCTCTTCGTCACGCTTCTTCTCCCTCTCCCACTTTATTATTTTTTATTATTTTCTGCTTCTCATTCGTACGTTACAATACCTCAAGTCGGCGCTTTACTCACTCTTTTGTGTCATACATGTGTGCCGCTGCTGTCTCGTGTGTAAGTATACATATATGCTTCCTTGTTTTTTGTTCATGTGCCTATGGTAGTGCTATCTCCAGCACTTCAGTCACTCTTCGTGTAGCTTATATTCATGCACGTGAGCTGCACTTGATGCTTCAAGTGTAACCTTAAAGTAACGTCTTAATTATAAAATTCACAGCCGTGCCTTTTGCTTGATTGTCTCTTTTGCAAATCACTGACGCATATTTTTATCCTTTTTAATTTACGTAATTATTGTTTGTCGTGTAAAAAAAAATTTTAGCAAGTCAATAAAATTTTTTTTCGAGTTTACTGACGAGTTTTACAAATTCTAAAATTCTCTTCTTATTTACTATAAATCAAATTCGTTTACATCCAAATGAAATAAGTAATAAAATATGGTTTATTAAAAAAATTTTAATTTTATTTTGGATTAATGTTTTATATGAACAGCATGGGGATGAAAAAAAGTCATTAGCGCATGTTAGGTACGTACAGATATATATCTGATGGACCAATGTTCGTCCTCTCTTTATTCGCTCTCGCTCTCCAAACCAGATTAACGTCAGGAGCTTATATATAAAATGCTAAAGTAGTCTTTTTGCACGTCGAGCACCGCTGAGAGAACAGCTTGGTAAATTCTCAAGTAAATGTGGGTATTAAAAATTTTTTTTTCATCAGAACACATCATGCAATGGAACACATCAACATGAAGTTATTCATATTGTACAGATTAATTTTATATTTGTTTGTATATTAAGATTTTCCTATTTAATTAAAAATTCTGGGTCCCCACGAAGTATATTATAATAAGGATAAGTTCTATATGCATATTGTGATTCTCTATGCCGTCACGGGATTTCTTGTGCAATATAACTTTGGGAAAAGTTTTGTAATCCGGGCCGCGCCGCCGAGGAGCGTGCGAGAGGTGGATCAATTAGTCTTGATTTAAATTAGCAGCGGCGGGTGGTAATTAACTTTGGCTTAGGTCGCGAGAGGTGTGATGGGCTCTATCTTTATTTTAGGCTGCTCGATTAAATGCAAAACGTCGTTAATAATTACGATAATTAATATTACAAGCCAACTAGCAAATCCTTCGATCGCATTTATATATAACACATGCCCGTTTTTGGTGCCATTTGTATATTACTGTGGACAGATAATTGTTATTTTCATGCATCAGAGTCAAGAATAATTAGATATTATTTTCATTTAATGTTTGTGAATTTTGTATAACTATGATATATACGCAATGTAATTTAGAATTTTGAAATTCACTGATGTAAATTATAATAGTTATAGCAATTGAATTAGTATAATACGTTGAGAATCTCAATTAGTTTGCGAGTTCGATTTTATCTCGCGATAATTCTCCCTCTCTCTCGGAGTATTTCCACGATAATAAACCACACGTACGATAATTACAACAATTTGTAAGCATCAACGTCGACCTTTCGTTAATTACTCGCAAATGTAATTTGTTGGTCTGTAAAAATCTTTAAACTAATATGTATTTACGGTTAAGCATGATTTAAATAATCATTTAGAAATTTTAAATTACGAAAAAAAAAGTTGTTTCTATAGTAAAATATTTTTCATGTAATTTAAAGTAAAAAAAAGTGTATGTATAAAATTATCTTGCTGTTTTTAATTAAAATATCTTTAAAACTATTGAAAATAGAAAATTTTTTTAAGAGATCTTTTTTGTAGAGAATTTTATTAGCTACAAAAAAGGTTCTTAATAAAATTTTTCTTAAATGCATCCTTGTCAAAGATATAAGCAAGTAAAGTGTTTGAAATTTTTTGACGATACGTCTTGTCGGTTTGATTAACGCAATATCACGATATAGGCATCAATTGATATGATTTTTAAATAGTAATTTTTTTTATGTTCTAAAATATCAGGTATATCCAGTAAATTGTTGGAATTGATCGGCTTAAAGTGCATAGGTATTAATGGAAAATAAGTAGAATGGAAAATCAATGATTGGGTGTAAAAAATTTCGATAAATTTATCGGGTTTGACGCGTATACTTCACAATCGATGGGTTTGGTGCATATGCATATACAGTGTATCAGTTTGAGGGGGCAAAGTCGGCAAGAAATGACTCGCCGATATCGCCTGCGGAACGATGTGCATTGCGAAACACCTTTTGCGGTATACATTACAATATTGGATATTGCATGCATAAATGTAGCGATTTACATTTAGAGGACCGTGAAAGATGTATATAGGCATTGGCATCTATATATAGGCAGGCAGTAGTCCGATACGCTGCCGAGAACACCATCAGCAAAAGTTTGTTGGAAATTCGCCAGAAAGGAAATGATATTGTCCCTATCGTAGCTCGCCCCCTTTCTATGTGTACTTCACTGTGTATCACTATCTTTCCAACACCTCCAACACTTTTTCCACATGCTTTTTCTCTTATTCAATGTTTTGTAAAATCGCATCTGGGCTATACAACGTATACACGATCTGATGTCTTCTTAAACGACAACACAAAATCAATAGATAAGATAAACTTTCCTATACAATGCTATTGTATAAAATTTATTATACTGATTGTGGAGTATCAAAAACACACTATATTTTTTTCAATTTCAATTTATATTCTGTTGATCGATACAGTAGGTTTGAATATTTCTTGGGAATTTTGACCTTATGAGGTTTAAAAAGTTGTATATTTATTTTATTTCAGTTTCAATTTATTTTAATATAAATTATGTTGAGAACCGATTCGATAGCTAATAAAATTCGCTACAAAAAAATGTCTCTGTAGAAAATTTTTTATCTTTATAGTAGTTTTTAAGATTAAAAACAGCAAGAGACTTTTTTCTATACATATTTACACTTTTCTTTATAGAGTCGTGAAAATAAATCCAATAGCGCGTCTATTTGCAGTAGAAACAGCCGATATTCGCGTTTATGATCAGACAAGTTCAGACAAGCACAGGATGTATATATATCTACTACCCTAAATTTATACCCTAAGTTCAAACTTTTTATTTCATAGTTAGAATAATGAAAAAAATTATATTTTCTATTATTAGTCCATAGACGCAATAAAATTTCCTGAAAAATGAACTGAATAATTTTTTTTCTTTTTTTTTTTAATATCTATTATTGCGATTGGGTTGAACGGGATTTGGCTGTAAATATGAAAGCACAAAACGATGTCGAGGAAAATTTCATTAGCTTTATGACAGTGGCACGAAAACTTTTATATTATTGGGCCGATCGGATAAAGGGATTCCAAAGGATATTATTATTAGCCGAGGGGAAATGTGGGGCTCTCTGAAGAAACATATTGCATTCGGGATTCTAGTTTGAGTAACAAAGACCCCGTGCAAATTATTATATCCTACATAGGCTCCCCCGAGGAGCAAAGAGGGCGACCAGACGGCGTGTGCGTTCACTTTGGGGCTTTAGGTGTTTGTTTCAATTAGACATCAACGTGTCTTCCAGCCAACTAATAATACACGCGTTCTAATACCCATATCAAATACTATTAGCTTATCAAATCAGTCGCAGGGGGGTCACTTAATGAATCCTCAGTTTTTCCTTCGTGCAAATAATGCGATCAAAGTGAATGCAATGAGACAACTTGGCCACGATGTCCTGCCGTTATTCGCTCACACTGGCGTCACTCATTTTGGCTCGTTCACTCATTTGTGCGTGTTTTGCTGGGGTAAATACGTGAGTATATAAGTTCTGCCAGTGAGAGAGGGTACTTTAGTGTGTGTGTGTGTGTGTTTTCCAGGCCGAGAGATTTACGCTCGGTTTGCCGGCGGCCAGTCTTTTCTCACTTACGTGCATGTGCGCAGCTTTTAATGTGTAGACAGTTCATCTTTTCTCTTTTTCTCGCTGGCTCGACAGCAGGAGGGTGGCGCTGGTACTGCAATTAGGCCGTGATCGCGATCGATATACATCGAGACTCCTGCCGGTAAACGAGCCGTCGCACTCGCATAAATTATTTCCTTCCGTCTTTTCTCGCGCCCGCGTCTCTGCGTTATGACTGCACATTAAACGCTCATTCATTTGCTTCTACGGTTTTTGCTCGCTACTTTCACCACACATCTATACCTATACTAAATTCCGTGTCGAAATTCTAATTTATATTGCATCTAATGTCGATATTTTTATGTATTTATTTACTTTGTAGATATTTGTTGATATTTCATGGATTTAAGTTGGATTAGTTGGATATAATTATGGAAATTATGCAGAATGATTGAATTATCTATCTTGAGGAAGAAAAAATTTTTTTCTTTGACATAAAAAAATGGATAAACATTTCATTAATGTTATTAATCGTGTGACTATATATAAAGTTAAAAGGGCATTTTAAATGAAAATAACTAGAGATAGAAATGTTTCTTAAGAGATCTTTTTTGTAGAAAATTTTATTACCTACAAAAAAAGGTTTCTATAGCAAAATTTATGCAACTCGCATTTTTAACAAGATATTAGCAAGTAAAAAAATTTCAATTTTTTGGCGATACACTTTTTTGATTTTAAACACGTGATATTTCAACAAGACAAAATTAGATGATAAAAAATTGCCTTAAAAATCATTTTACAAGTGACTAATTATTGATTTGAAGAATAATAGAGTTTAAGAAAAAAGGAGAAAAAATTGTTTATAAATTTGGAATTGTTCTGGTTGTTTTTTTTTTGCAATTTCACCTAGGGGTAAAAAAACTTAAATCTATTTAAAAAAAGACAAATTATCGTGGAGACTTTGAGATTATTCATGAATATATAAATCGAGAAATTTTTTTATTTTACTTTATAACGAGTATATACCCACATAAATTTTCCGGGGTTTAAAATCTCAAGGAATAAATATCTCAATCGGGAATTTTTTATAGTTCTACTTTACATATTATATTTTCACACGAGGATATATATACTCTTGGAAAGTGATTGGAAAATATGCGTGTGTCGTACAAGTGTGTGATGGTTTTATTATTATAGTAAAAATAAGATCTATTTGTTTTACCACGTATACGCGATTATTTTTTGCACGTTTGTTTTCTTCTCAGCTTAACCGACGAGACCCTTTTGCGCGCAGAACCCTCCGAACAACAATAACTTGATGCGTTACAAGCCCTGAAAAACCGCTATATGCGTATAGAACACGCGCGTGGATCGATGCGCAGTGTGTAAACATTGATGGGTATATATGTTTTCCGAAACGGAAAGACGCGAGAGACCCTATTGCATTTATCCAAGCGTGTGCACTTGACGAATATATATGCAGAGGGTCGAACGTTGTGAAAAAGACAGTACAGTGCTTCGTAATAATTTTTTTTTGAATGAAAATTTGCCGATAAATAATGAGATAATTTTTTGTATGCTAGGAAAAATTGTTGGAGAGTTTATTAATTTTATTCTGAGAAGAGGCAGGATTGTGTGCAAGCATCTCTCGCGACTTATCAATTAATAAAATGTCGAACAGCGATATCTAAATCATGAATATTATAAATCACTTTTCAACAAGCCTCTTACATCTATGCGACTGTGTACAAGTAGCTTGCGATGGGACGTTTTTCACATTTACTTCGACGCTTGGCCGCACTCTGCGTTTCTCAGCTTGGATATCTCTTGACGTCGCGTGGGTGCGCCGCGCGTGTACACGCGACAAGTTACGCGCACTCCTCGCGCATTAACATATAGATGCGATCCGTGACGCGACATGAATCTGCGAGGAATATATAGTACATGTATATATGTGCTTCTTTACGTTTCGTTCCGCCGCTGTCGTTTGGTAGGAATAACATAGAGTGTCATATATACTATATTTTTTTTTTCAACTAAAAAAAATATCAGTTTCATTTTTCTTTATGCAAAAAACTGTCTTGTTAAATTATTTACGGCGCAATTCCTTTCAATTAGTCGCAAAGTACTAATTTAAATTATTATACATGAAAAAAAGTATATGTAATGGATGAAAAATTTTTTTTTATTATACCGGCAATTGATCATGATGATCAGGGTATTGAAAACATTTTGATAGTAAAAATTTTCAATAATCTCTCTTTTTAGTTAATTAAATATACATGAATATACATGTCTAAAAGCAAAAGGGCGTATATCGTCAAAAATTTTAGAATATTTCACTTGCTCATATTTTTGATAACGATATAAGTTAGGTAGATTTTGCTAAGAACCTTTTTTGTAGCTAATAAAATTATCTACGAAAAAGATCTCTTGAGAAAAATTTCTATCTTCTGTCGTTTTGCAGGTATTTTGATTTAAAAGAGCAAAAGAACTTTTTATACGTTTTTTTGGCATTAGAAACGTGAAATACAATTTGTATTTTTTAAATATTTGTTTTAACGATGAAAAGCTTTGCTTTTTTTCGGAGAAGGAGATATAATTTTTATAAAATCTGTAGTAATGAGTTTTTTCAGCTTATAATTAATATGATTCTGCTTGAGCGAAATAGTTGGAATATTGTGCGGTTGAAAAGGCTCGCAAATATTCGTGCGGTGGTGCATACTTGGGCGCAAAATATATATACACGCGATACAACGTATTACGTGCGAGAGAGCAACGCCACGCGCGCGCGAGCGAGGGCGGAAGGAAGGAAGGAAGGAGTCCGTGGCAAGGGCATAAACGTGTACTGGTGTATGAGGGTGGTTTTAATTAAGCCATTAGGGGAGGCTGAGAGGCTGCGACGCAACGGCGAGACGTCCTCTCCTCGTTTTCCCACTCCTATATTCATTTATATATCTTCATGTATATGTTCATGAACACTTCCATATTTGCGTACATATACACACTCACTGCATATTCCGCGCTCACTGTCCCGTCTAACTCTCTCTCTCTGTCTTTAGCTTTGCTAAATTAATATTACCCTCCAATTTCTCCTCTGTATAAATTCTACTCCGAAATAATACTGCCCTCGCGTTTCACTTGGCATTACTGCAACCTTGGAATTTGTCGGGAGATTACGAACAGTATAGTTTGTATTCAAAGACCATATTATATCTTGTTTCATTTTCTTGAATATACTGAATATTTCGCCCCAAAATGCAGATAACATAATTTTTTTAAATATTTTTATTGCCTGTGTATAGAATTTAATTTTTTTATATTACTATAATATTTATAATAAAAAAGGAAAAAAATTTACGAAGAATAGATATACAAAAATAATATGGTGCATATTTTATGATTTTCGACTTGAATTTTTATAATAAATGGATTATTTTAATTTTTATAACATGAAATAGGAAAAAAATTAAATTCTAGAAAAAAATATAAAAATTACTGAAAATTAATAATTGTTTTTGCTTGTTAAGATGAATTAATAGCATGATTTTTGAATTTAAATTGATTTTAATTTGATGGAATTTCAGTTTTTGGGCTTTATATTCACTTACTCACCGTCTCGTCCATCGTATCCATACTCGTCGTCCTCGTCGTGCTCGCCATTGTCCTCGGCAGCAATGCCCTGGGCCTGAATCACCTGCGGAATTTCTGTAAGAGACAGAAGAAAAAAAACACACATTCGACGAAAAGATATAAATGCAAAAAACCACCCACACGGTATATAATATCATGATATTGGTGACAAGTTTCCAAATTTATTCCACGTTCAGGGTCAGTGTGATGTGTATAGTGTCGATGAGAGGAAGACCAATTATCCAGGTGTGAACGGACACAAAAAAAAATCTTAACTGAGACTATAGCAAGTGTTGGATATATTCGTTTTTTCATAAAATTACATTTCAACTAATTGGAGTCATCTTTCGCGTGTATCTCCAGCAATCTGCTGCTAATCGGCGTCGAGTTTGCGGCTCTCGAACGTCCATTATCGTCACTTATCTATCGCCTTAATAGCATATTGAAAGATATTACGCTCATGACCTTTTAAAGTTGAAAAAAAATATCAATTCAAATTTTTTTTCTTCTCGTTAAGTGTGGCGACGTTGCGGTCAGGGGATGCACGATATTATGATGGTAAAATCGACCGTAGAATAGACAAATTTGTGTGATGTGGTAAAGAATTGATTTTATATAGTTGAATTTTATACCGGGTGCTTCATAAATTACATGTGAAGGGTGTTTGAACAAAAGCGCAAATAATATATTGAGAAAAAAAAGTAATAATTGAATGTTAGGGGATAAGCGCGAGTGAGTGAAATTAATCAGAGGGCGATTGCGATGAGTGAAGCCTATACTTACTGACACACGGCGCGATGTGAGACCTGCTCTGCTGATAACCCCTGGCACACCTATTACAGGTGGTCCCGGTTACGCCGTCCTTGCAGGGACACTGGCCTGAGCTCTGGTTACACGTTTTCCCCGAGGCTCCAATCAAGTGGCAGTCGCATGCTGAAATAATTAATTCATCATTTAATTCATCACTTGTGCTATGTCAAAGATATTAATCACTTTCTCACATCTCAATTATGTATTTACTATGCTGAGAAAATTATTAATTATATTTTTTTTTCTTGTCAGACAAGTATTTATACGGTTTTTTAAATGGTTTTATTTCCGTCAGTTAATTTGATCTTTCGTTGTTTAAATTTTAGATTTAATATTTTTTTTAATGCTTTCTATATATGAACTGTTTTACATGAAACTTGAAATACAAGTATCTTTCCGATTGCTGTATTATTGGGTAGATATTAAAAATTAAAAAAAAATTTTTTTTTAGGAATTAATCGTTTAGATTTAAAATTATAATTAATAAAAAATGCATAAATTCATGGTTAAGATTTCTATAGCTTGAAAAAATTTTTAAAATATAATTTGGCAGATCTTAGGAGCTTATATCAATTTAGGTACATTTGAATTCCGAAAGAGGCGAGGGCTGAAAGAAGATTATAATCCACTGTGAGTTTGTGGCGGGTGTGTGAATGAGATAGCGTGGGTTGACGGCTTTACCCTGCGATGATTTATGGAATCAATCAACATTTTGTCGTCGTTAGAGGTGGGCCAGATAACGGGTCACAAATCGAGAGGGTAAACTAATGGGGGGACGTTTTGGTGCAAGAGACGATAGAATAAGGGTGAAGTCTATTGACGTGTATATCAATTATAATAAAAACTATAATCATGAATTTTACATTTTTTACTGTATATTTTCTTCATAATTTTTTTTTTGTTTCAGGTGAGTGCGGAAATTCATGCATATATAAGATGATTTCGCGAGGGTGGCAATTTTTTACTGTCATTCATCACTTTCTTGCTGTGAAGAATGGACGACACGTATGTATTATGACACATCAATTTCTTAGGTTATAATCACTGGTATTCAAGGCTTGAATCACACCCTAATTCTCAGCGTCAATTACTCTCTGACTCGCTGAAAGTGACCCTCAACAATTCGAGAGACATAAATCAATGATTCGTGTAGCATCGTCTTAATAGTTGGATTTATGTGGCTGCGGGGCGAATTAATTGTTCCTTCTATATATACGTGTGACATTTTGGACATGTCTCTTTAACTCGTATATACACAAATTAAATAATATTTTTAAAAAATCCCCTCGGGTAATTGTACTATCAATCTGAAAAAAACGTCATTTCCCCTTAAAAAAATGGTATTGTTGCCTAAAAATAATTATTTACGTCATTTAAAATTACATTTTATTAAATTCAAAAAAAGTTTTAGTCTTTTTAAGTGCTTTTTCGCTTCAATTGACACTTGATTTTCATGAAAAAACACTTTTTTTGTGAAAAAATTATTTATACTTTGATAGTAGGGCTGGCAAAAAAAAATGACTATTCGACTAAAAATTGTTTACAATCACATTTTGACCATTTTTGTAAATATCGAAACTCGTGAGCGACCTTTAAAAATGCTTTTATTGAGCTGAATTTTTTAGAGAGATAATAAACTATTGGGTTTTTGATACGAGACTTGAAAAACAAAAATATTCGGTTTTTTGCGTTACTCTACTCGATAACCATATTAAATTACAATTTATAAGTCAGTTATATGTTTTTTAATGTGAAATAAGCCGGTGAATGAGGTTGGAAAATAATAATAAGTAGAGTTGACAAACTCGAAATGAAATGATATTGCGAATGAGATGATAAAAAATACGGTTGAGTTGATGGCCGGTGAGAGACTTGGCTCAGTGTCTCTGTTGCTCTCTGCGTGGCACATGCTCAGTAGTGTGGTCATTAAGCGCATAAGATAGCATCACATACAGATATATACTGGTACCACTTTATCGCATTTATCATCCTTAGTCGAGAGACGAACGAAACGAGTATAGAGCCTATGGTCTCGGCAGATAGACCTTCGTTCTCACGTCTTTTCCATCCGGTCTCGTGACTCCTACGCGCACCCAACATGGCCAAGTCCTTTAGTCAGATTTGAGATTCTTTGTGCATCAGTCGTAAAGAGATGTATGTCCCAACGCACATACATACATATGCGTTTGTGTTTGTATAAGCCGGACATCATCTCAGGAGGCACATCCAGCGTAATACAGAGCTCGCTTTCTCCTCTTGTCGACAGCACCCATTCGACATTCAATATTTACTACAGGCAAACACTAGTTTGTCGTCCTGGGAGGGATTTATTAACATCGAGTCAACATCAATGACTTGAGTTTATGTCGCCCCTCTGCCCTAGCAATTCTCTCTTCCCCCCTCGTTGCGCTCTCTGTCTCTTTTTGCGCAAGCCAACATTTGTCACCGATCGATTGTACATATATTTAAATTTCTGTTTGAGTATTGGACCAAGTGAAACTTCTCTTCAAGTCTCTACTTATAGACAGAGGAAATGTATAATCTTTGTCATTTTTTTTTTATTTTTCCAATGCCATTGGTGATTATTTTGATATGTTTGCACAGAGTCAATATTGGTAGAGTAGTTATTGGATAAAATGATAATTTGTTGAAAATATTATCTTAAATGTTTTCTTTGATTTATCTTATTTGATGATTATGAATATTAATATATATTTGAGAGAGGGTTTAAGTTTGAAAAGGTATTTGATTTCAAGATATAGATTTCTATATTTGACAGGGGATATTAAGATTTTCTCAAATTCACAGTTTAAGTATTATTATTATTCTTATCTTTTTTTATGATTCATTTGAGTCGTTTAATTTTATTCATATACTGGCATGTGTGCCCGCCCGCTTCGCTCGGCGAGCTACTTATATTATTTATAGAGTTTTTTCGTAACTGATAAGTAGTTAAAAATGATGCCAGAGTGTTGCTGATTTTTTTTTGTTATTTTTCAGACTCAAGTGAGTATGAGGAAAATATTAATGTGAGGCAAAACATTTAACACTATTTTACATGATTATTTCTCATAAATTTTAGGTTTTTCTCATAAATTTTAGTTTTGATGAAAAAAATCAAATAAAATTTATTATAGATACTTTAATCACTTTATAAATTGAAAGAGAACGAGAAACATTGCACCTACTGTCTCAATCCAGTCTGCGAAAATTTATTACACATATATACCTACCTATATACTTGATATGCATATGGTGATGAGCGGTGGGAATGTGTCGCGATGAAATGCGCGCGAGTGTTTACAAATACCAGTGCGAGAGAGTTGCGCGCCTCTTTCTCGACGACATATCAATCGTCCCACACACGTATACAGGGGATAAGCTCATTTTACCCATTGTTTCAGCCATATTTACCTCCCTTATACTCAACTAGTGGACTAACGCGCGCGGGATCTATTCTGAATTAACCCCCTCGCATCTGTCAATTTTAATAGACATATTGCCAAGGGTAACCTACTTCGAGTATTCACCGGGGATGTTGTACATTAAAAAAAAAATAGGCGACCAGGCCAAAGTCGTGTGCGTGTATTTCTTTCATGCGAGAGATGAGGCTGATGGTGAAAAGCGCTTAATTACGATCGCATCAACGGAAGATGAGAGGCTCATCGTCGTTGGTGAAGAAAAAAAAAATGAAGAGAAAAAAAAAGTTTTTTTAAAAAGTATCTCCGGCTCATCTTTCTTACGTACATGCAGCAAACCACGTCGCGTTTTCATTACTTCACCATGTCACAATCCGTTCCTCATTCACTTCGCTGTCATTATTCATTAATGCAGTCGTGTCGCGTGTGGGCACGCGCGCGCACACTCTCTGGAATTTCTTTAGCATTATATACACGTACAATTTATATCTATGTACGGTACATGACACGCCGAGAGTGTTTACATTCATCGAGATTATCGTTTGCCGGACAGTATAACGAGTGTGATGGTGGTGGTAAGGGCAAATGAAGTCTCGCAGGGATGATGAGAAGTGATATTGTGAGTGGGCAAAAGTCGTCGCGGCTGATGTCTCTTGAGAGCTGCGGCTAAAAGGCGCTCGTAAATTCGACTTATCTCTTCTGATGCGCAACCAGAGCTTGGCGAGTTAGTATTGTGGGTGGTGGTGGTGCTGACTCGTATTTATATTTTCGTATACACGAAAATTGTGAGATATTTAAAGAGCATCAAGAGAAAGTAAGCCGATTATATCGAGGGCGGATCAAACTGTAACCTTCAGAGGATTCACGTTTCCTCTTTGGCCTTTTTTTCACTACATACTTACTATATACCCCTAGAGACAATTTTTATATAGCATCCCTTTTATAAGGCGCCTTCGCGAATTGACGAGGAAAAAAAAAACATTTATTTGAGCCTGGTCGGTTTGATGCTAGTGGGTTTAGTATAGAGTACGAAAAAAAAAAAAAAACATCAAATCTTGTTAGGCTGACAGAGTAGTATTTTTTTTTTTGGCTATTTAATCTAGTTGATGGATTTTTTAAATTGAGCATGGGTGAAAAAATATTAAATTTTTGTTTTTTTACTTGAATGGTAATATTTTGAGAGGTATATTACTTGAATATCGAGGAATCTGTGTGATTTTTTGACGATAACTCGATAAATAAGCGAGATAATTAAAAATATTATTGAAACTAAATAACTTGGCATTAAATTTTCTACAAAAAATGTGTAAATTTTTTTGAATTTTTCTTAGTTTTTGAGATATTAATTAAAATTTAATTATCAAATTATTGGCTGCTGTAACATGATGTTTAAATGCCCTTTTGGCTTTGACAACACGATTAATAGTTGAAAATTTTGTATTTTATCATCTTATCAGGGTGACATTAAATTTTTTAGATGCTAAGTACTTTGTAAGAAGGCTTTTTAGGGTTTTAGGCGTAGTAAGATTTAATTGATGCTATTTGGATAGGAGAAAAGATGTTTTCCGGTGGTTTTCTCGTCTTGAAATAAATGTTTATTGAGGCTTAATGATGGTTAATTGATGATAGAGATTAGCTGTGTGCAGCCATTTGAATAATTTAGGGCTCACCTAGACAAGGTCTTCCGTTGAGATGTCTCGCGGATACGCACACAAAGATTTGTATCTCTCTAGCGGCTCATCGTTGTAAAAGTTAATACTCGATTCACGTATATGCGCACTGTTATATCGCCTCTATCTCGCGTCGTCGAGGCGCGAGAGAGATAAACACTGAGAGATTGGCCTCGATGGCACACTCTTTGAGCATGGGAGCAACTTTTCCGCGCTCTAAGACCCCGAGTTGAGATCCAATCGTCTTTGATTTCTCGTCTTTGCTACTCTTAGACACCTCTTTTCTATCTTCCTTACAAAATCTCGCAGACAATAGATTTTAATCACTACATTTTTCAATACTTTTTCTCAACGTATACATTAGGGTGGCTTAAAAAAACCAACAATTTTTGTCTTTTAGGGTGTCGTATTAAAATCTAACTGTTTAAGAATTGTGAAATATTTATAATAAGTAGTATAAATTTTTTCGGTGGATATTCACAATTTTTCGACTTTTTGCAAAAAAATAAAATAAAAAAAAATAATGAAATTGATTGAGAAATTTTTTTGAAATAATATTTAAAAATAAAATACACTGAAAAATGATTTTTACGTTGTATTGCAATATTATATAGGTGCAGGTAAATTTATTTTTGAATCAATTGAAACAATTGTCGACAGAGTTGAATTTGTGAGTAATAAAATGAATTTTGATTATCCGCAAGACTTAGTGGAGATAGTTGTGTGCTGATAGCGCGCACTGTGGTAGCAGTTAGCGTGCGAATGCCGGCCAATTTATTAATCGGATTATCAAGCTGATTTCCCTCGAGTGAAACGCTTCGGGACACCCGCGGGTTTGATAAACTCCATGAGCTTCCAACCGTGGGCTCTCTCTCTCTCTCTCTGTCATCTGTATGGGTGTGTGTCTATGCTCTCGAGGGATTAACTTTCCAGGCTTTCCACCCTCTCCCGCCCTCTCTCCGCAATCTGAAAATATGCTTTTAAATAAATCGTATTATCACACGTTGGTTAGAATTTTTTTTTGTTTACTTTCAACAGCTGCTGCCCCATCATATTTTTTGACCTTAAAATCACTTTTGTAAAAATTCCTCGCGAGTTTTTTGCTCAACGAGTACACTTCCATTTCACTGACTGCGACATGGGGGGCCCGTGAATGTACGTACATTTATATGTATATATGTATGTACGTGTGCATCATGCAAGCCACAATTCACGGCTCGTTGCCACGCTGAACCTGAAAATTTCCCGTGGGCTTTTGTGACCACACGGTCGACTACTATCGTTTATTGGTTATCCAATCGAACCATTATATCCAACATTGCGATTTATCTTTTTTTACTCTTTATTTTTTTGCCTTTTTCGATAATAAATCCTTCCATGCAAATGAGAGCCAATGCCAAATATCGTTTATTCTATAGTGATGAAAATCCTTTTAAAAATATTGGATTGTTATTGGGACTGTTTAATTCTATTTTTTAATCGTTTAGTTCTGATTTAAAATTTTATTTTCTATTTATTATTTGAGAAATTCAATTGGTTGATGAAAAATAAATTTAAAAATTTAGAAATTATGTGAAAAATTGTTTTAAATAAGTTTTGGTATGTCTGTATGTCTGCTATCAAATTCAATCGTTTCTGTTTATAGAATTTATTTAATTAAAAATTGTACAATTTTTTTTTTTCTTGAAATTAATTTTTTTTTTCATCAAAAATTCTAAATCGCAGCCATTTTTTTCTGTTTTTACATCACCGATATACTCTGTATTTTGCATCGAGTTACACGTGTTTAATCCCCAAAAATGTGTAATTTACATTCAAAAGCATGTAATCAACCCCTAAAAATAGGGGGTTTACTTTTTTTTTTTTTAGGAGACGTTTCCATTGTTTATAACAATCCAAATTGCATGAACGAGTTCACTATAGTTCACACCGATATACTCAGTATTTTGCATTGAGTTACACGTGTCACGTGTTTAATCCCGAAAAATGTGAAATTTATTTATTATTTTTAAAACGCGAAAAAATGGTGGAAAACTTAAAAACCTCGAGTCACTTATGCGATTTGTTATTAACCATAAGATCATTTCCCAAAAAAAATCAAGTTCGGTGTTCAGGAATCTGTTGTTTAAAATTAAATTTCACGTTTATTAATTAAAAAACATGAGTTTCATAGCTCAAAATTTGCAATTTGAGATTGAAGTTTCACTTCTATAAAAAAATCTGGAGTTAATTGGATCATTTAATCGATTTTATTTCGATATTTTTTTAAATAAAATATTTTATTATTTGTTTACCGGTCATATTTGCGGTAAAATCGCGGGTATTTATTCTACTCAGGTTTAATATAATTGGTTGTCATATTTATTCAATATTATCAGTGATTATATGTTTATCCACAAACATAAATTTCAATATCAGATATATGTCATTTTGATTAAATGGCAATGTTACTGTTGTCTGAGCTACTGAATTTATTCTTGATTTTATATCTCTATATAAATTTGTATGAGCCTGCACTATTAGTTGGATATCTACTGCAGGGATGTTGGAAAAAAAAGTGAGGGTAAAAAAGCAAGTCGTGCGGAAACAGATTATTTCTTTCGAAAGCTTTGGCAATCCCGCCGGGAGAAAGTGTATATAAAGAGAAGAGTCTCCATATAAGACTCTTGGATTTTATTGCTTGGGATTTTATTAAGGGGCACAGTTGTATATATATGTATATATACGTTGGAAGGCACGCATGCTCTACGGAGCATGCGACGAATTTTTCTTCATAAAGTCTGTTATTCGAGAAAGCCGAGTAAAAACTGAGGGATCGCGAAATAATTTTTTTTTTCCCTGATAGAATTTTTTAATATCTCTCTCTGTGTCAATTTCATTTTTAATATTAGTTTTCTCCGGGTAGATGTGATATTTCAACCATATTAATATATTCTATAATTCACAAAAGTATGGAAATTAACTGCAATTAAATTTATATGAGAAAAAATTTTTTTTTTAAACATGAAAAAAATCGCAGGGATTTGAAATATTTTATTTGTTGCTAAATTTCGAGGTAACTTTTATTTCTTACACTCATGACTATTTTTTTTCTGTTAAGACATGTCGTAAATATATTTATGGAACTTCCTAAAAGGCTATTAGAAAAGTTTTCGGTGACTGTGAAGCGCTCTATATTTACTTGAGGATGAAGTATAGTACTCTAGACAGATCGTGCAATATAGCAGACGAATACAAGGCCAAGAGGCGAGAAAGATCGACCGAGAGATAGATGGATAGAGATAGTATATAAAGCGTAAAGAAACTCCCGGTGCGATTCAAGACACGCCCGATGCTCCTTGATTTATTCGCATCACGCCGCGTAGCCGCCTCTGCCTCGCTCCCGATCATCCAAGTTTTTCATCATCTTCCTTACGTATCGCCCTTATATACTCCACAACCCCCCAATCAAACAGTTTCACCAGATATTTTTTTCTCTCCCCCCTCCCCTTCAATCATTCAAATATCAGAGAGTGCAGAGACGAAAAAAAAAAGTTTAATTTCATTCAACAAATCAGTCAACCAACCGGCAAATATACCACACCGTAATCATCGATAATAACTGTAATGACGTTAATTAAAGTTTGTAGGATCGTTGAAATATAAAATTTTAATTCATGATACCGATATTAAATTAATTATAATTTATTATGAAAATTTTTCAATTTTAAAAATTGATTTTTTCTTCTTTTTTTTTTAATTATTTGAATGAGAAAAAAATTATTTGGTTGCTATAAAAGAATGTAATTTTATCAGACATGCATTGCATTCGAGATTTATATCATGTATATATTTTTAAATTTCAAGGAAAAAAATTTTTTAAATAAAAGAAATTTTTTTAGGTCTTGAAAAAAAAGTTCGATTCAATTTTTTTTATTTTTTTTCCATTTAATAAAATAGAAAATTATTAGTTATCTTGCAAAAGAAAAAAAAATTATTTATTGATCATTTAAAATAATAAAAAGTGGTACTTTAAGATGTTCTTGTCGTTGCACGAAAACAAATCTCTTATAAGAGGGTTATACTTAATATTGAAAAAAAAAAAAAATGTTATTCAGGTTTCAGGAGGATAAAATTCTTGTTACTGTATACAATCACGCGATTGTAGGCCAGTATCTTAAAGAAAAGGTGCTAGACAAATAAAAAAGTATAGTGTAAAAAATTATTTTCAAGTCGTAAATCAATTTTTAAATGAAATTTTCTTTAATTTAATTAAATAAATTGTAGAATCTCTCAAAAGGGAATAAAAAATTGCTCATATCGATTATATTTAAAACAATAAAAATTGATACTTTATAAGATGCTTTTGTGTCGTTGCACAAAAAAAATTTCCTTTAGAGGGGGTTATAATTAAAAAAAAATGTTATTCAGGTTTCAGCAGGATAAAATTCTTGTTGTTGTATATAATCACGCGCTTGTAGGCCTGCATTGCATGCGAGAAGGGATCTCATGATCGCGCATACCGTGCGGATGACCTCTCGAGATATCCGTTTATTCGTCGAGAGCACACCGCGCGCGACGACGGGAAGAAAACGGAAACTGGTTTTCGTCGCATGCTAGTACGGATGCCCACCTGTAGCACGTCGACGCGGTGCGCGATGAGATAGCGCGCGAGAAACTCATAGTGAATCCCTCGCACTGTACTAACCCGCATATGCACGTGCATATATGCTCTGCAGATGTTCTCCTGCTACTGCTGGGCAATTGCCGAGGGTGGAGTAGACAGTTTGCATATCGAGTTGAGTCTCTCGTAGAATAACCTGCTGTAGGCGGTATATTTTATGCACACTCATAACCCGTAAGCCATTGTCCATTGCACTTTTGTACGCCGAGATATTCCGCTCAGTCGGCATCGCCGTATACGTGCTTTTTTCTTTTTTCTTGTGTGCGTGTTTTTATTGAGCTTTGATTCGCTTACTGGGCTATTTACTTTATGGCTACTCGAAGGGAGAAGTCTTTTATAACATGCTGGAATTCGGCGCCACTAATTGGAACGTCAAAATGATATTTTATATGACAGCTCCCGAGTCGAAAAATAATAATCCAACTAGTACCCCAGGTCCCGCGTTCTCGGGTACTAGTTGCCAAGTTTTTAAATGTAAATTATGGTCCCGATTAGAACCCATAGCACCGGCTTATTTCCTATTTCGGAGCTGTGGGTACAATTTGGAACCTGCCATTTCGGGCTTTGCGGGCTCTATTCGGTACTTGCGCGTTCTCTTGCTCGACCATTGTAACATATATCTCTCTAACATCACAGTAAAAATCGTCTAATTAATGTAAAAAAAATAATACGCGATTATTACGAACGGGAATCGTCTCAGTATTTATATCTTGACCTAACCGACGAAGAAAAAACCTACCTAAATTTCGCGCCTAATCGGGATTGAACCTACGACCTACGACTTGGGGAACACGGACGTTACCTATAAGCTACGGACTCGCTCGCTAAAAAAATGCCATTCACTGTCCTTTATAAATATAAATAATATTATTTAACATCAAATATTTTCAAAATATATTTACAAGGACAGCGTATAATTATATAAAATTGTCTCAATGTAGTTAAATGATGTTTAGTTGAAATTTCAACTAAACATTATTTAACTACTTTGAGACAATTTTATATTAATTCGGCGGATCTCTAAGTGGATTAATAAATTATCTAGTCACACATTAATATGCAGTTGATTGCCCTACCTATTTTTAAAAACAATCTACTGTCAGGACAATATATTTGGAAATTTGTATAAAATTTATATAAAATTTCTTAATTCTTTGTTTAAAAAATTAAATTTTTTAGACGCTTCTATCAAGTGAACTATTAGAGATAGAGAAAAATTATACTTCCTGGAAAAATATATGTTTACTTATAGAATAAACATAATTAATCTACATAATTTAATTAGTACCCGTCACGTAACGTTAAAAAACAATCCCTATTTTATTGGCTATATCGATAATATTAGTTTCGCATCTCTAAGTTCTATAAATATAATTAATAGTTAGTTATTGTAGGTTAAAAACTGATAAAATAGATTTAATTGTGAAAAATTCAAAGTCGAGATCTTAAATATACAGGGCGTTTCAAACTGTGGTGTAGAATCCGGGACCTGGGGGACTTAATAGGGAGCTAAATGTACAGGGAGTTTCAAATGAAAATGATTTTTGCGACTTGCGGGACATGTGGGTATAAAGCGGGTACAACGCGGGACCTGTGGGTACAAAGCGAAGACTGCGGTACCAAAAAGTAACTTTCTTTTTTCGACTCGGGAGTATTCGTTTACTTTCGTGATAATACTATATTTTATATATTTTTTTTTTTTTAATCATAATTAGTTTTGTATTATTTCAAGATCTGACGTTTTTGATATAAGTTCATTTTTATATAATCCCTTTTAATCGTAGTTTATACTTTCAATTTCATATAAATATTCTCATCGTTGAAACGCGCGGTGTGATTATGTTGGTGAAAAAAAAAAAATTTTAGTATGATTTTAAATCGGTAAAATATTATCAGTTATTAGGATTTTTATGATTGGATAATATTTTTTTGATATAAAAAATTCTGAATTCATTTTTGAATTTTTTACCCTGAAGCACGCATTTTTATTGTTCTGAATAAAAAAGTATTGAGTGATAAACGGATCTATGATTTTTTTCTAAACGGTTTTTTGATGGAAAAAAATTAATTTCTGTTCAATTTGGCATGAAAATAACAGTAGGCTTTGTTTTAATTAAGGAAAAGTAACTTTTGTTCATTTACCACAATGTTGATAGGCAATTAAATTCAATATAAATTGTGTGTATGACGTGAAATTATTTGAAACACGCGAGTAGCCTCTATTAGTTGGATATTTGAGGTAAAAAAATTTTTGACACAATATACGCGTTCTTGCCGCGTGCTCACTGGTCCCAAGGGGTGAAAGAGTATGTGGTGTGAAGAAGCGATCAAATAATCAAGAATCGACAAGGCGATCGTATCGAATTCTTACCACGTAAACGCGTCGGTAACTTGTCTCTTCTTGCACGTCCGTGCGCTCGCGTGAATTGTAAAGGTAAAGTTAGATATATCTCGTAAACTCGATTGCCATCGCACATCGCGAGAGCAGGGAGTAGGTATGTACAGTGAATCGGCGGGGGAAAATCACGTAGTAGATTGGGGTGAAAAAAAATAAATAAAATAAATATATAAGAAACTCAGGAGAGAAAGAAAAAAATGGAATAAAAGCAGGGTGGAACCCTGTGGTGCGATATTCAGTGGTAATTGGTCCTGACTGTGATGTTCTCTTGCTCTTTTTATATCACGCGCGCGGAGCGCGCATTGAGGATTGAAAAGATTCGTGGTCCCGAATCTCCTGCGGGTGCGAGGAAAACTTTGAATCAGTTATAAATAAAATACTTGCTCGGTACCGAAGGAAAAAAAAATTCGTCGAGAAAGTTTAATATTGCAGAAAATTTTTCACGCTTGTGATGTGTTTCTATATTTATTTCTCTCTGCGTAATTTTGCGTCATTTTATTTATCCTCACGGGCATGTCATTTCCTGCGCTGAGTCGTTAGATTGTGTATACAGATTTTTTTGTTTGTTTATCTATAAACTTTTTCTTCTCTCACTTTGTGTTCACGTTATTGTTTGTTTCGTGCCATTATTTTGCAATAAAATGAAAGTATTAAATGTTGAATGTGGATTTTTGTACTCTTAAAGGGTTATATGTAGTTTAAATTTTCAAAAAATATTATTTATTTTTACGTTGTACATGTATTTAGTACACTATTCTTCTTCTAAAGCGTTCTTTATTTGAATATATATTTTACACTAAAACGAAGAAGAAAAATTGATGAAAATCCATTGAAAACGTGTGAGATAAGGGTGAAAATAATTTCCGGTAGCGAAATGCGCGATGTCTTCTCATGGCACATTCTATAGATATATATAATAGTGTCTCTTCTAGAGTACACACGACAGCCTAAAGTAAATAGAGAGTGAGAGCCAGAGGAAAATAAAGCCTGCAGGCCACAAGATCTCGTTTCCGTCGCATGAGATTTTCTTTCACTTTGACGACGCCGTTCACTAGTTTTTACCTTTTCGATCGATAAATTGACTACATATATTTTTCTTCTGCTTCTTCTTCATATCTAACTATAATCCTTTCGTATATATTTCTCAAACTAATCACCGTGGACATGGATTTTTTTTGTATTGTCATCGTTTTTATTTTTTCCCTCCTCAATTTGTACGATATGCCTTGGATAATATTTTTGCTCGTGTCATCCCTTATTGCTTGAGAGGGATGCTTTGGCTAAAGTAAACTCTCTCGTGGCGATGCATATGCTTGAGTGCAGCGCTTAGAAGAGCTAGGGGGGAATGAAAAAGAGCCTTGTCATCGATCATATTTAATTGAAACCCGACACCCGTCAAGATATACCTCTATAAATCTCGATCTTTGCCGACTATTTTCATGGTGGTAGTGCCCACCATGAATGCAACAACAAAGTAGAGACGTAGTGTGTGTGTGTTGAAGCTTGAAGGAGAAAAAAAAGTACATTATAGTTGTTTTTTCGGTAAAAGAGAGTAAATTACCAACTTTTTAAATTTCCATGCGAGTTTTATTAACTTTGACATTGTATAAAAATTGTATCCTCCAGGCAAATATCAACTTTCAAAGGTTTTTATCCTATTTTAAAAACCTCGTATAATTCTGTAAATTAAAAGAAAACTTTTAACTAGAAAATAATTATTTGACGATAGTTAAAAAATTCAAATTAGCTCGCTTTCATGGTATAGGTATATGCATAGATTAATAGAGTGTAATAGAGTGGATTGATGGTGCAAAATATTCATTAGGAAAAAAATGTCATAAACAAGCAGCACAGGAAAAAAGAAAACTTTTGACATGCTGCACTCACGCATAAAGTGCATGTAGGCTCGCGTTTTTCCACGTTTGAAATCTCTTGAATGAAGACTGCGTGCAAGTGCTGGATTATATATACGTGCGACTATATGTGCTTGTCTCCGACAAGGACGCGCATTCGCCCTCTATACTTTGAAAGTGCATCAGGAGATCACTGAGAGTAGAGAGAAAAAGACAGCCATGACTTGAAACATCACTGGAGAGATCGATAGCCATCTCTCATCTTCGTTTACATGTGCGTTTGAAGCGTCTCGAGTGTGCACATTCAAAGTGGTTGCGTGCACGATATACGTGTTGCCGTATTAATGACAGTGTCTCAAGAGTTAAGGAGCTTTCACTTGCCTTCTAGTAATCGCAGTAGTCGAAATTTTTTCTGCTAAGCGCGTTTACATGCTTATAATCTTTAGAATATCCTTCGATAAATAAATAAATATATAAGTCAATTAATAAACATATAAGCAAAACTATAATAAATCAGTTGGATATCGTATTTGAGAAAATAGACGTGTTTTGCAGTCACAATTTTGTACTTTTTCATGTAAAAATTATTTTTTTCAACACAAACATATGATTGTTTTCGATTTATCGATGACCTAAAAATTTAAAGTATTATAACTGTAGTTGGATTTTTTTCGTTGTTTTGTAAAAAAGCTTTGTTTTTTGATTGCATATCAAATGTTTTTAGGTAAGTTTAGTGAGGCGGAAAAATGAATTTAGCTGTAATATGAATCGACTGCTAGTTATAGAGTGCTATAAAAGACAAAACGGGTGTTCGAACTGGTAAAGCAAGTATTATACAGCCATGTGATTATATTAAATGCCTATCAATTCCATTCCGCTCGTACATCGCACGCCGTTGATCGTCCCGCATACCGGCGGCATCAAGCGATCGACGTGCCACAGATATATATCCATGTTTCGTTTTCTATATACATATGATGGCTTATTTTTCCTTATATCTTTCTCTATAAATATTTCCTCTTTTTCAGGAGAGAAATATTAATTAACTCGATGATTAAGTTGCCTTGATAATTTTTAATTGATATATATGTATGAGCAGTTGAATGATATGTATTTCACAGTATTTGAAGTCAAGTGAGCACACGTTATATAGGATTTTATAATGTTTGCATTTTCATGTTGGTATTATATAGAGAGGTATATATGCATATTTAAGTATATGGGATCGTATTAAGGAACGTTTTGTACATGTGACCCCTCAATTTCCTTCCTTTTACCTCTCACTCACTCTTACTTGCGATCCGTCGATGATTGGACGTATCGATTTTCTCGAAAGTGACGGGTGTACTCGATTCCACCGAGCGGATACCGATCAGGTAACGCCATGCATCGGCGGAGAAGAGTTATTGTACATCTTGACTCTGCGTCGCCGCACCCTTGAATTATCTTGGCACAATTACGTGTCTGAAAGGCACTTTTAGTACTTTTTTTTTCAATTTATTGTTAAAACAAATATCGAAATTTCGAGTTGTTTTTTTAAATATGTAAGATTTATAAAGCTCTTGCTGAAAAAAAATTTTTTTTTATTCATTTTTGTTTTGAATAAAATTTTATGTACTGAATATCTCGTAATTGTCATGATTTTTTCGATTTTTTGGCGATAACTCGTTAAATAAGTAAAATAATGATAAATACCATGAGAGTTAAATAATTAGGCGTAAAATTTTGTGTAAAAAGTGTCAAATAAACTTTTTTTTATCTCTCTCAGTTTTAGAGATATTACGAATTTTTCAAAATTCTTATTTTAAAAAATATCTCGAAAATGAAGCGAAATATAAAAAAATTTAAGAAATATTTTTTTTAGAAAATTGAATTCTCTATCATTTAGGTCTGATAAGATTTTTCGTTATCGTGTTTAGTTTTTGAGTTATTAGCGAAAAACTAAAAAAATCGTGAAAACTAACAAATTTCTAAAGGTATAACCCTTTCCAAAATTTTTAAAAACAAAAGATTTTTTTTTTTTCAATCAAATACCCCGAAATTTATTGTTAAAGTTGATTCAACACAAAATTTAAAAATAACGGGGTTTGGCTGACCAAACGTAAGTTTTTCCACTCAAAAATTGAAAAAGTAGCTATGACGACCCATTTTTACCCCTATTTTTTTACCTTTTTTAAGAATTATTTAACTTTCACTAAATTAATCATCATTAGAAGTTACATTTTCATTCAGACATACTTAATAATCAAATTTTTTACATGCATGCATGTAAATTTGATTGTATACGTTTAAGTTTTTTTTCTTCCACAATATTTCAATTTTTGAAAAATAATTATTGTTGAAAGGTTTTGGAAAGTGAGAATTGTGAATAAACGAAGGATTAATATAGTAAAAATGACGTAAATACAGGCTAAAGTTAAATGAGTGTGCATGTAAAGAGCTTATGATATTCTCTGTAGTTTATAATCAGATTAGACCAATTACCATGGTTTTGGGATTTCCAGAAGACTATTTAGATATATCCCTGATGAATTGTGTATATTACTGGGCTGTATCAACATCCAGCCAATTAGGAGTTATTAAGGCGCTTACAGAGAACAATGATTTGACGAAGGTTCATCGGTATTACCTTCAATTTTGCTAGCAATTCAATATATACACTCATCAACTATTTTTATTTTCTGTCTTTATTTATTTCCTTTTTTTTTGGCGACATACAATTTCAAAATATTTTTCTCACGACACTCCAGGGACACCCGTGGCGCGGTTATGAATTGCCGGACATGGTCCCGCCATTAAATGTGGCGAGACAATCGCAGTGTACGATCGATTGAATCGAACATAAAAATAAAAAAAATTTGCTTATCTTATAAAATCTTCCTGTGCATCTCATTATATATTTCAGTAGCGCGTCGCCGCTTGATTCTCAACGCCAGAAGCTTTTCGTTCAATTTGTTTCGTTTCATGTATTATATAATAATGATGATGAGAAGACACAAAAAATGCATGCGAGCGCTTATATTCATTGCAGCGCTGAGAGAAAAGGGGGCGCAAACTGCTGAGAGAAGAAAACCAAATTATGTATGAGGGACGACGTGACATAGTATGTAGTGGTGTGCGAAGGGAAAGGACATTCAGAGCTTGCGGTCGATGAATTCGTGTCAGGAATCTGGAATGGAGAAAGGAGGAGAAAAAAAAATTGCATCAGAAAGTCTCTGTCGAAATGATCATGGGTCGGTCTCACTGTGTAGAGGGTGTACATACGAGAATTTATATCCAAGTGGTGTTTGAAGGTGTTGAGTGGGCGATGATAGCCGTGTGCTGAATCGTGTTTTCAATTGTAAAGCACCAGTCAAATGGTCTCCACGAGCCACTGACCCGGCCAATCAATTAAGACAATTTGCTTCAGCACGCATAAAATGTTTCAGCAAATTATTTTCATTTGCATTCTTTTTTACAATTTGTATTTTGTTTTATTTTATTTATTCAATTCAATTATTTCTCTTAAAAGCATCCAAATATTTGGATTTTTTTTTTTAGATATTTCCTGATTTTAGAAACTTGAAAATATTTCGAAATGACCTCACAATTAATTTGTGTCTAAGTAAAAAACAAAAAAACAAAAAAAAATTACAGTAAGATTTTTTCCAGTGAATTTATATTTTTTAACCTTGTAAAAAAAATCACAATTTTTCGTTAAAAATTTATAATTCTAAAAAATTGAATATAATACAATGTAGTATAGTTTTTCCTATAGTATTTTTTTTACTATCTATAACGGATTAAAACAGAAGCAAATAACTCGCCTCTAGAGAGAAAAAAAAGCTTCTATGAATGATATAAAATAATTACATATTTTGTCGTGTAAGTAAGCACCAATCTGGGCAATTAATCAAATGAAAATCGAGATACTGTTTGTGTGTGTGTGCAGGTGTAAATGATGTAGAGGAAGAGCACGGGAGAGATGAGATGAGAGGCCAGTTGTTGGTGCCAAAAAGAGGATAAAAAAGGTGATCTCTCCAGATGGGGAATAAATTAGAATGGACTTGGGCAGCAAAGGGTAAGAGTAACCTAACCATCAGACGTGCTGTCCACGCGGTAACTAGATACCAGATATCCACTGTCTGTGTGTGCCTCCAACCGATCTTCTCATTTAACTCTATCTCCTCATCCTCTCTTTTGCGTTTTATTATTATTATTACCTTCTCCGGCTCCTTGTTTCGCCCACTCGCCCGATAACAACACGCCTCGTCGATTATGTAGATCGTCTTTATATTTCAAAAAATTTCTTTGCACTATATAAGTACGGCTGATTGCCTTTTCATGTGCAGCCTCGTCGTCGTTGTCGTCGAGTGTGTGCATAAAACGTTAGGAATCTGCGCGTCGTGGCAGACTGTATAATTGGGACAGGTTAAGGGACAGAAATGGAATAACAGGTTGTGTGCGATGGTGAGAGGGTTATGTGAGGCTGAGAGGAAAAAAAAAAACAGGACAATTGAACAGAGGGTAAATGCTGTGTGTGTCTCAACGCTACTCGCAGTAGACTAATATTGCTGATTCCACAGCACAGAGTGGCAACGGGGTCTGTGATGGCTAAAGCTTCAAGTCTCTTGGCTAAGTGGTGGGTAATGAATATGCTAACGTGTGCGAAGCGCGCAAGAATGCTTTGTACTACGTGTATTGGGTTCAAGCACCTTACCAGAGGATTAGCTACTTCGGCTTACAACCCCTCGTACTCGTTTTGTCTCTGACTTGTCGTTTAGTATATCACAGAAAGTCTTCAACTTGAGGGCTCGACCATTTTTACGTTTTTTCACTTTTTTTTCGTTCGTCGTCAAGTTTTTAAAAGAGGTGTCCCCTCAAGTTATCATGTTTTTTGACGGTAATTCAGTAAGTAAGTGAGATTCTCCCTGAAATACAGCTTTGTTGTTAAGTTGTCTTTTTATCATAAAAAAATCTTTCTTATTTATAAATAATGAAAACCGCTTAATAAGCAAGTTTTGACGAAAATTTTTATTTTTTAAAATATCTTGAAAATTACGGAAAATATTGTAAAATTGTATTCCATATTTTTTGTAAGAAATTAAATTTTCAATAGTTTGACTCTTATGACTTTTTTCGGTATTTCGCTTTGTTGCTGAGTTATTGGTAAAAAACTAAAAAAAAAAAAAAATCACGAAAATTTGGGAAAATTTATTTTTGATTTTTTTTTCATTTAGTTGGGTAGATTTTGATTTTTTGATTTTCGTTGGTGATGAGAGACTAGGGGAGATAAATAAAAATAAAGAGGATGAGTTGGGTATGTGATGATTGTGACCGACTGTGTTTGAGTAGGCAACCCCTGCCGGCGGCAGTGCGGGGTTAAAGTGAAGGCAGAAAGCGAGAGCGGTTTGAAACTGTATCGTTTCGGTGTACGCGGTCACGTGTGCTTAGCAAACAGGGGGAATTTCTAATATTACTGTACGCCCGCAAGCATTTTGTATAGCTCACGTGCTACCGCTAGTTCATTTACTCGGTGATGCTTCACATGTCTGCGTGTGTCCGGTACTCGCTCTGGGTAAATGTGTTTTTTCACGTGTATACGTGCGTGAAATGATGCTTTTGGGGTTTTATGAACGGAAAGAGAGAGATCCGAGTATACACTATGATGCTGCACGTCGCGTGTCAACGTACTTTGTGCTCTTGCTTTTCATAAAAATTGACAAAAGAGATTTTTTTTTCTATTTACAAAGTAGACTCGCTTTGATAGTAATAATGCAGCGATTAAAAAGTTTGTAGTTGGCCTGAATAAATATTTAATTATACGATGTTATACATTTATTCATTCAGTCACGTTCTTATATGGCTTCAAACTGCCATACAATAAACGGTAAAACATTTTCATGATTTTAGTGATTGTAATTATTTCTCAGTTTCCTGGGGCCTTGTATGGGGAAATTTATTAGAAATTTTATTTTCTATCGAAAAATGATTTATTTATGATAGATATTTATTAGGATTTTTCTATATATTTATTTGTGATTGTGAATATTTTATTTATTTTTATTTTGATTTATATTAGTAGATGATAATGTCACAAAAAATTTTTTTCCAGCATTTTATTTATTATGTCTAGACAAATTTTTTCCCTGAAATTGTATGTTAATAGCAAAAGCTATCAAGAGAAAAAAGAAAAAAATTGGTTGGAGGATTCTTATGGGTTTATTTCGTATCTCACGTACAATTCCAATGTCTTCACTTTTATATAAAAGTGCAAAGTGAGTGTTGGTTGCATTGGCAAGCTCTACAAGTTTGGATTTTCTAGTGTGTTGCAAACGAGCTGTGTCGTCTGCACGTAGTTGCTATTACCAACTGGTATTTCAAATGGTAAAAGCATCACACAGTCGTTTTCGAGATTGAGGCTGAAAATGCCTTTGTAACAAATGATGGAAATTTGGCCTTTGATGTTGGCTGTTTGCAATCCTATATAGCTTAAATGGACGGCAACTTGTGTGCACACGGCATATCTCGACGAGAACGGTAATATTACACGAGGTTTGATCATGTTAGAAAGCTCTTGAGGTTTCTATGGCCAAGTCTTGAGGTTTGCACGCTATTTAACAATGCGATTACTCACGTTTACAAGCCTTGCGGTGGGTGATCGGTTTAGTTGGATCCCTGTAGTAGCCCTCACGACAGTAGTGGCAGTGTCTTCCGGCGGTGAAGTGTCGACATTGGAGACATACGCCCCCGCTAACACGGCCAGACAGCTTGTACAGCTCCACGTTGAATCGACACTTTCGTGCGTGTAGGTTGCAGTTACACACTGCAACACACAATTATTTTCATTTTATTTTTTTCAAAACGTTATTTTTTTTAATCAAAAATTTTTTATCAGCCAGTAAATGTACAAAAAAAAATTATTTATCGAAAAAATGTGAAAAATTAAGTGTTTTTTTTTTTTTTTTTAGTTTTATTGCTTTGTTTTTTGTCTTCTCGATGGGAATACAATCGTTAAAATATAATGATAAAAATAAAATTTAAGTATTTTTTTTTAACGAGCTTTGTTGAAATTTATTTTAATAGATAAATTTCTTGAAACATTAAAAATCATTGGAAACATTTTTTTATAGTAGATAATTTTTTAGATATTGAAAATTTTTAAAGACTTTATTTCAATTTACAGTGAGTAGAATTTATAAAAATGTTGAGATGAAAAATGAAAAAAAAAGTTGATTCTTAATCAAAGAAAAAAAAAAAATAATTCAATGACTTGAAAAGTTTCTTGAAGATATCGATGACTCAAGGCATGACAAAGGCCTGTGTCCTGATGCAGCCTCGATTCAAATTCATTCCGGGTGGCGCAAGGGTCCAAAAGAGTATATAACTAAAGAAAAAAACGTCTGGAATAGATAGTCCTCTCGAGTCATCATCTCAGTCACGTTTTTTTTTTTGCTCCCCACATCACATACTTGATGAATGTGTCCCTATATATATGAAGAACCCTTTTCTCGACCCTTGGACGAGAAAAAAAACGCCAAATCCGAACAGAATTTTTTTATTTATTCTCGCTGGAAGGCATTGAGCCTTATATATATGTGTCTATAACCGAACCTAGTTACAGGACACATTTCAAGATACTAATTCCAAGATATCGCGTGATATATGCCTATGTAGACACAGGTAGCTATTTTTTTTTTTAGATAGTAATATTTTTCTGCGATCGATTAATTTAATTCTCGAGTGGTTGATGCTAAAATGAGAGAAAAAAAAAATATATTTCGAACGTTAACAAGATAATTGGCCAGCTTGTTTGCCTCCAATAATTTCCCAGTGTAAAAATTCCAGCGGGAGATATCTCAATCAAGATGAAACTGGTCGATGTCTCGATCATTATCCAACTATATAAATAAACTTTGGGCAAATGGCCACTGACAAGAGTGAGTAGCTTGAAAGAGTAGCATGGCTGTTGATTTCCATTCCTGTTATTAGTCAATATGCCGCGTGCAATGTGCCCGAGGACATGCACCTCTCTTCATCGATCGATCCATCGTGTTCGAGAGATTACTATTTTTATCAAACTGATGATCGATTACTTTTCATAAATACATATCTATGTATATATGTACACCTCGAAGTTTTTTTTTTACTGGCTGCTCTTTTATTCATGACTTGCAGCTCCCTGGAGGCCTAAAAGAGACTTGCTCTGCGGATTTCTCACCTCTTTTGCCTTACTCTCGCCCTTATCGACTTGACATCGTCTTCCCGAAAAACCTGTGGACCTTATCTCTTCTCATGTGTGTGCTCTAACGAGCTGACAGGGTATAGAGACAGAGTCTCGGAGGACCACACACCCTCGACCACAAATATATACGTACAGAGGGAGAATGGAGAAGTGCAAAAGAGTCGTTTCGATTATCTTTTCTCTCCGACCAATGTGTGAGTCATGTGATTTCGTACAAGAATATTCCCATGGGTCTTTCTCGCTGTCTGCATCATCAGCATCGTGAGCCACAAAAACCCAAGACAATGACGTTGAGAAAATTGTTGGCACCATTTTGTAACAAGGGCATCTATTATATACCCCTGTTTTTTTTTAGTTTTTAGCTTTGCCAAGCTTCACCTTCTGCTTAGCTGATGCCTATTTTTTTTTTAACTCGTACTGATCACTGTGATTGTTACTGCCAAGAATATATACATGTATACTGACTGTATATCCGCCAAGTTACAGGGTAAGAAGCATTAAAAAAATTATTTTTCCTTTTTTTAATTTCTTTTATTGTACGTAATTGATGGGTTTCAACAATTAAATGCAAATTCTAGGGCTTTCAATATGCTTTATAATGAGGAAAAAATACGTAATATTTTTTTAGTAGTCAGAATTAATTAGTATTTAATTTTTTTTTTCGGTACACTTTTTTTCAAAATTTTTTTCCGACTTCGTAGGGTGTTCTCCGGAATATAGAACTGTGCCATTACATAGAAGATAGTATTTAAAACCTAGTAAAACTCTGTGAATTAGTTGGATATGAGCGCAAGGGAATTTTTCATTTTTCAAAATTTTTTTTACCTGGAATTTTTAGGAGTTTTAATGTATCGGCGAGTAATTTATTCAAGTTATTTCGAGAAAAAAAAGATTTTTTTTCTAATGCAAAAATAAAAAATTCTAGTACGGCTGAAGACGTTTTTTAAGGGGGTTATCTTGTCAAGTTGACAGGCAGGATTGAGAAGATAAAGACTCAATTATCGCTGGAACGATGATACTAATAGGGATACAAGTTTGTCATGATTATAAAGAAGAGGTATATCATAGTATATGTGTATATATGTTGACCCTACCTATTACACTCGTCCCACCTTCCTGTCATCATTCTCATCTATTTCTCTCTACTGCCTCGCGTTTCTATATCCACATGTGTGCTGCTTGGACAGCGGCAATTTATTCTAGGTCTGATTCTAGTAGACGATGATATTGTTGCTACACATTTCGCTCGGTTTCCTCGCCTTTTTTTATCGCTCTCTTCGTTAGTGCACCATTTTTTTTTTTATAAGACCCAAGGTATCTTATTGCTCTGACACTGTTGTGATAACATTCGAGGCGATTGTCACGACACTATTATGTTGGAAACTCACTGTTCTCTTATCATTTTGTGTACTTTGAAAAGTACACAAACGTGGGAATTGGTCTAGTCAGGAACGTCTATTCGACTGTGAAGGACTAAGCTTTGTTTGCTAACGGTAAATTTGTTATTTTATCCCTTTCGTGATTGAATTTCGTTGTTGGACTGTTTAGTTTCCTCTTTTTTTTGACAAATTATAAATTTAATTTATTTTTAAATTAATATAGTAGTCATCAATAGATCATTTTAAGGATTAAAAAAAAATCAAAAACTCTCAGAAGGACATTTTGAATATAGAAAATAGTAATAGGAAATTCGAGTTTTCATGTTATATTGCAGTTTATCCAACTTTTTATGACGTTTATGTAGAGTAAAATATTTTTTACTTAGTTTTAAAAGCTATTCAAGTTTTTTATGTTATATTTTATACCTGAAATAGCTGGCTATGAATTTGAAATTAATGTTTTTTTAGAATAAAAACAGCATAAAAAAAGAAATATAAAAATTAAGAATTTTTTTGAATTTTATTTTATATGTGAGAAAGTGATTAGTGGTTAATTTAGTGTCAGATAATGATGAAAAATTTGTCACGACTTGTCTTGACTCTATATAAAGGATGAATGGAGTTTCCTCGCACCATCAGCAAGATCGAGGAAAACTTTCACGTAGCAAGTGAGTTAATGAACCGATTTTAATTTTGAGCGGTGCGACGTCCGCAGAATAATTAATTAGACGAAGATGGGCGGCTTCCTTTGCTGCGGTTTATCGTGAGCTTTGTGGCTGATGCGGGATGACCACGCCAAGGGGAAGTATATAGTCAGCCGCGCTGCGGTGCAGTGCAATCGTCGAGAGAGAATACAGTAAGAAAAAAAATACATAAAAATGAGTCGGGAATAATAGTAGTAGTTGAAAATGTACGCGATTTACTCATTATTTTTAGAACCGAGCTATTGGAAAAAAATTTTACTTTTATCGAGGGAAATCATGGAACAAATTGAACCATTGTCCGGTCAACCTTATATAACCGCAGTATATGGTATATAAAGGTGAATAAATTTTTAATTCACAATTTCATTAGCTCTTTACTACTAGGAATATATATTCTAAAGTTTTCCAATTTGTTTGGCTGCAAAAACTTTCTGAATACTCAGATACTTTATAAGAAAAAAAAAAGGTAGTGATAAATTATTTATTTATGAAAATATATTCTAAAAATACTTTAATTAATTTTTAAACTTGAAAATCTATAATTTATACATTTTTTCTTTGATTGTTTAGAGGAAAAAATCGGAAAAATAACTGTAATGATAAGAAAAAAAATTTTTTTACTAGTTTTTTTTATTTAATTCTGCAACTGATTAAGATGAAAAATGCTATAAAAAATTTTTTTTTTCCCATCAAGTAATATGTAAAATATAAGGTAATGATCATTAAAAATGTCAATAAGTATTTAATTACATGAGGTATTTAATTAAAGATAATATCACACGAAATTACAAGACCTTGAATCTATGTGGGCTTTCTCTTGGGAGATCTCTCAACACAATCCATTTCACCGTGTACCTGTAATTCTCAATGTTAATTCCTTAATTAGAAACGCGCCAGGCGACCCTTCAACACATTACTTTGATCGTTGGATAATGACCAAGTCGTTTATTCATGTCGGTATGCCTTTGTAACTTTTTCCTCTGTCTGCGCGCATTTATTTCTCACATTCAAAAAATTATGTTTTATACCAAAACTCTATTTTGCCAAATATCTTCAATGAAAGATTGTTTTCCGTGAAATTATTGCGACGGAAGTTGGATGCAAGGTGTAGGAGTAAGTCACCACAGAGAGGGAGCGATAAACGAGATCTGCAACGAGAGTTGGAATCGCCAACGTGCCTTGATGGTGGTGAACGTGTATATATGTATAAAAAGGGAGAAACGATTTCCCTTGACTCTCGACACCGTTTTATCGTTATTTTCGATTCGACACGCTAATATAATGTTTTATGCCTGGATGTTTTATTATTTAAAGGTGAAGATCGATATGCTTGTAAATAAACGCTCAAGTACCCCCTTTCATCGCTCGTTTTCAAGTTGAAAAAAATTTAATTACAACAATTTTCATTGATTAAATTGCAACAAATTAAATCTAAATTTGTTTAATGCAATCTGAGGGATTTTATTGAATAAGAGCGTGTCAATTTCTAGCATGTTTTTCTTGTTGACGCTATTCATGCAGAATTGATCCATGATGCCCCTCTGGTAGGTAGATATAGAGAGTATGTGAGTGAAAATAGGGCTTCTATTGTCGAGAGAGGTGTTTGAGTCAAGTCTGCCGGCACTTTAAATGGATTACGTGTATATGCGACATATCTTTCTATTCGATAGGAAACACATGAACGCGAGACACTGCGTATAAAGGTCGACAAAGGGAGGAAGGGCTCAAGGTGAAAGGGTAACACACCATGTGCGAAACTTAACTCGATCTAGTCGGGGCGTGGTCTATATCGAAGTGGTTATAATTGATCAAATTATACGCTTTGTCTGCACCAATAATATGACTATCTAATGCAGTTCTCTGTGTACGCTTGGTCCTTCGTCGCAATTAATTAAGAGCAGTCAAGTTTCATTGGGGAAAAAAGTTGAGTAAAAAATTTTTTCCATCCTCAAACACCTTTATCGAGGTGTAAATCGATATAGACCTTTGATTTTCTTGCTGTAAATATAAAATTTTTCGGTGGAGATGAATCAATTTTTTTTTTTCAGCACCACTTTGAAATTTTCTGATATATACGCATTCCAAAAATGTAAAAAAAAAGTGATTTTAAAAACATTTTAACTGAATATAACCTTTTAAAAAATTAATTTTCATATTTTTTAGATATTTTCAATCACAATAAATGTATTTAAAATTTTTATCACCCAAAATATCTCCAAAAATAACAGTGAGCAATTATTGAGATATTATTTTACACGATTTTAAATAAAAAATTAAGCTGATACAACTACTTTATATTAAGCAATGATGAATAGTGTCTCTTGTTTTGGTGGTATGAAAATAAATAATGGTAAGACACGATGAAAATAAAATTTGGCCAATTTTTATTGACGATAAAAAATTATCGCTTGGGCCAATTTGATGATGAGAGAATGAAAAAGGTAGAATAGGCTGATTTATCGAGGTAAAATTGGCCGCTGGACTGGCGCACAAGCGACTCTTCATCTTCGTGTGGGTATTATGATGATGCACATCTCCGGTACGGTCCCGAGGGTATCCGGAATCTGACGGCGACGAAGGTGCGTGCAGCACGAGAGAGCGCGAGTACACACATTGTACAGTGTAATCGGTAGTACTATGGTAAAGCTAAAACGACCGGTGTGTGGGTGGAAGCCCTGCCGAGGGTGCAATTAACCCCGGAGGTCACCCATCACCAGCAGCTTCTCTTTGGAATTAGACTCAGGCCCTGGAGAAATAATATATACGCTATATATGCCTTTATGCGAAAGCCTGCCATTTACTTGGACAAGTTGATTCAAGGGGGGGGGTGCTGATCGAGAGGTACTGTCCATCACATATTGCATATAAATATATGCAGATGCTCAATTGCTAAATGGAAAATTGCCTGAGTATCAGGTGCTTACGTACGACGCAGGTGTGCCACGTAATACTTCTTTACACTTCAATTTACTCGCCGCAACTTCTATTTTTTTCTTCTCTATTGCATACATATTTTCGCTTTTATCTTAGTAATTTATTGTTTTTTATTATTTACAACGTTGTTTGGGGTGTATTCAATGAACCGACTACTGGACAAAACTTGCGAGAGGCAGGCAGAGTGCTTTCAAGTCTATGAAAGATGAAAAAGTCGTTTTCGTCGGATATACTTTTATTTAGTTGGATATCTCAAGGGCTTTTGATAAACACACCTTCAGTCGAAGGATTTATTTTCCTCTCGTATTTTTCATATGATAGATAAATGCCAATCACAAATATTGATACAGCTACCCCGGCTGAGTTCCAGCCTGATGATATAGCTGTAGGGAGTTGCAAATTATTGGGGGTATTTTTTCGTCTCTACCGTAACTATAAAAGGAAATTATCAAAATATTTAACACTATATTTTATAATTATTTTTGACTTTCTTATATATATAGATGACCTCAGATTGTTTTTATTTTTATTTTTAGTATGAGAAATTTTGCAAATATTTGATGATCAATTTTACTGAAAATACTTTTTTTTTTTACAGATTGAAAAGCTGAATATCTTTTTTCATACCAACTAATTGGAGTTGATAAAAAAAATATTTACGCTCTTCCGCCAGTCCATATACCTATATCAGATCTTCAAATACAACAGGTGAGAAAATTCGTAAAATTTTTAAAACAAATTAAAAATATTTTTCGTCTCAATTTTTCTTAATTCAAATTGTTTATTTGTGTTTCATTCATGATTGGCGTTTTTATTTATATTTTAATATACGATATTCAACAGCAGAAATCAATTTATAATGGAATATTGATGAATTGTGTGATGCTATATTGAAAATGTTTTTGATTTGCAAAGAGTGCTAAGAAGTGTGAAATATGTAGGTGAATGAAAAAAAAAAAATTACAACGACTGAATGCGAATGTCAGTCAGGCATATTTGAAGCTGTACAGCATTGGTGTCACCGCGAGACACGCGTAAAATTCGAAAGCGTGAAATCGCGTTAAAGGCTTATGAGATTACGGGAATTAAAATCAGTCCGCTACCGACGTGTGTGTTGTATTATTCGCTCGAAGGGAAAAGTAGAAACATCACCATCAGTGAATATATGTAGGAAATGGACGTGCGCGATGCTTATATTGGCCATATAGAAATATCAGAGACTTAACGTTTGTACAATATATTCGCCATCGCATACACCACCTCTCTGTACTCTCAGCTGTCATCATCAACTGCCCACACATTGCATCAGACGACCAATCAAAAAACTTGCTCCTCGTATTTTGCTCGAGTTAAATTATTTACGCCTTTTTTAATTTGGCAGAAAAAAGAAATTAAATTGAAACATTTTTCTACATGGTTTATTTGACTGATGGAAAATTTTTAAGAATCTGAGAGCTGTATACACCTATAAATTCTGCAAGCACTCGCGCAAATTGGCTCTCGGCTGATGATTGATTACATTTTCCCCACTACGTGATACTGTATGGCTACTCTCGCTCAATTCTGTGAAAATGCTATTTACCAAATTTAAATTAACGTGAAAATGGCTCGTCGATTGACGAACATATAGTCGGAATGTGTTATTTGCAAAAGCCTTTTTCAGATGTGTATGTAAATAATTTTATGATTTTTTTTTTGTAATATCAGTGAGCGCAATTATCTCTCTGCACTTGAAATTCACTATATCTTCCATTTTGTTGATGGTTATACTGCATAAAATTCGCGGTGGAAAACCAACAGATTGTTGAAAAATTCATCTGTTTTCGTTTGCGTTAATTAATCAAAGGGTATTTTTTTAGTGCTGTGATGGCAAAAATTCAAATGAACTCACCACCATATATAATGTGAATCGCACTCTCTGTGAGCTTTATTTTAAGCAGCCAGAGATTTTTTTTGGCCTGGCTTTTTCACTCAAAATAAAAAAAAAAATCGCGTATTTTAAATCTATCCAACTAATGGCTTTTGAACATCAGGGCAAAATAAGCATTGTCAACACATTAATAATTCCCAATACTAGTGAAAAATTTTTTTTTCTTTTGTAGATGATTTTTTTTATTAATTAATACTTGGACTATAAGTATAGTTGAAACCATCATGGATATGAGTGATAATATTTTTTTTGTTAAGCATTTCATGCAGTCAGTTTACGAGAAATGTTTCATATCTGAATTTTTATATTGCTCATAAATTTTTTAATATCACAAAAGACAGAAAAATATCTTGATCGTTCAGTGAACGTTTGGCCAACACTTGATTGATGTAAGTACTGGCGGTTAGTGCAGACGCGGCTGATCGTCAGTATCGTATAGTATAACGCACTGTACAATTCTACACGAGCTGATGTTCTCTCGAGAGATTCATGATGAATGTACACACGATCATCGATCATCTCACGGGCTACTTGACGTTCACGCTCTCGGCAGTTGGAGAAATGTTGCAATTTCGTGGAAGGATTGCATATATATTCGGAAAAGCGGAAATTTATGAGCCAATAAATTATATTGAGGCCCTCGCTCTCGATATGTTAGCCAATGTGTATAGGCCACTTTATAGGGATATGGAGGCAACGGCTGTGACTCGAAAACGGCTAACGAGGCGTTAGCGACGCCACGTCACACGTCGAACGTCGATTGTCACCACTAACGAGCCCCACGAGCTCAACATGTGCGCTATGCTTTTTAATTAATCTCGATCAACTGCTCAATTACTCCCTCATCATGATAAAAATCGGTTTCATGAACATGAAGCTATAAAATATTACTTCAAATGGATTTTTCAGTGACCGGATGTAAACTCTTGAGTAAATCTATCGGTCCTCGGTCCGTTTTTTCCCTCATTGTTGCAGACTTTTATGTATGGATAAAGGTTTGCGATGTAATGGCATGTTGGACCGTTTATATTTCGGTTAGTCGAGCGAATAAACAAACTGCGTCTTTGCAGAGATGCCGCTAGTTGGATAAGCTGTCGACATTTTAGATGTGTACCTATTCTCGCATCAGCAGACTTTATATATAGCGGATCGTCATCTGTGCGAGAGAGGTATACCTGTTAACCTCAAACGATCACCGCCATATGTGTGGAGATAATAAATAACTGTCTATGCGACTTTCCCAATTAGAAGAGTAGACTATAAACTATTAATTTCATCAAAATATTTCTCTAACCCCATGTCAGCTTCTTTCAACTATAAATTCTACCTTAACTGGGTGCTCTCAGACCAAATACAATATTGGTTGTATTTTATGTCATGCTCTAAAGTATTTCAAATAGTAGAAAAAAACCACGAAAAATTATTTCATCTGCAGTTTTAATCGACACTCTCAAAGAAAATCCATTAATTTCGATACTTAAACTAAATCCAAAAGATTTCGATACTTTAAGAAGAAATTTCACGAGAAAAAAATAAGCATTTTTTATACATAACGTGTCATGACATTAACAGTTTAGAATTTTTTAGATTATTTGATTTTATTAGAATCATGTAGAGATTTCAGGCTTTTATTTCTCTAAGTTTACAAATGGGAAAAATATGTTTTATTGATTATGCCACGTGAACGAGGAAAACTTTTGTGGTTTTTTTTTTTATATTCATATATAGAAAAAGGAATGTGTTTGGAATTTTTTTTTAACGTCATAGTATACTTGATATTAAAAAAAAATTGAATTATATTTACCGTGCACTATACGTGATATTCGCCTGAGGAGTGTGGAGTTTGTTCGATAAAAATGTAATTTTTAGAATTTGATTGTATAGCACGATGTATAGTCGTCTTATATTATATTTTCTGACCAGTATAAGTCGGATATATTTTTTTTTTTTTACTTTATCACAAATAAACTATAGGGAGATGATCAGAATAATTTAACTTTTGCCGGATTTCAATCAATAATTTTACAGTAACGTAAAAAATTTCTTGTATATACTGCAGCACGTGGGCGACGAAACCTTAATCGTTTTTGTAATCTGTATATAGACAGGAATGTTCGGTAATTACTTTTTGCGCGATATCGCTATCAATATTTTATAATAGAAAGTATATAAAAACAATTTTCGTTGCAGCGTGTCATATGCGAACGACAAAAGGAATATGTAGGTATTTTTTTCATTTAAAAAAAACTGTTTTTGGAATTTATACGATGAATATATAACGGATTTGTTGTGTGTCACGTTTCTATACATATTCTTACTCAATTGTATTTTTTTTTTCATGCAGTTTTTTTATTCAATGTGATGAAAATCTTCCAACGATTTTATTTGTTCATTTCTGTCGATGATATATGAACAGCAATTAAATTGTCGCACCGTTGAGTCGTTGAAAATTTATCAATTATTATTAACCTATAAAAAGATGATAACAGTGATTATTATTAGATTTCTTATAATATGTATGTATCAATATAATTATTTCATGTCAGATAACTTTGCTCAGTAGTCAGTCCTGTACATTTCAAGGTCAGACACTTCAAGGTCATGTATACTTATGAAGTATTTTGAAAAAATATATATGTGCATGCCCAGAGGGCGTTGCCATGCGGCAATGATTGACGTCATGAAAAATTTTGGGCGGTAGTGACTCGGGCGACTATTACACTGTGTGCGGCTGTGCGCTCGGCCAAAGCGATTATCAGACTTTGTCCAACAGTCCGACAGTCGAAGTCATTGTTATTTTTGTACTAACTGATAATAAGTCAGTCTATAAGCAAAGTCAACTCTAGTGAAAACCGTTTTTTGAAGAGTTTCTCAAAGTGCACCATCACACCAGGCAATACCAACAACATATCATTGTCGTGTAGGAGTAGTTGACAAAGCTCTTGTCTCTCCGTATAGCAGCAAAATTTGTGTGCAGCATAAATAACAATACTAAACTCAACAGGTAAATACCAAATATATGCTAAAGTTGTTACAAAGATTTTTAATACTGTATTTTTAGATAGTTTAAAAATTTTTTCACGAGTTCAAAACTTTTTAACCTATAATTTTTTTTACGCCGATTTACTTGGAGAATATTTGGTACTGCAGCTCACGGTCGATTATCGGCGTGATGTGCCGACGCCCTCTGTAGTGAGTTTCGGCTTTTAGGCGAAGCTGAATGTGCACTGGCAAGTCGTTCTCCGTTTAAACGAACTAAAATTTCTCTTCTCGGATTGTAAATGTTTACTCAATTATTTTTTTTTAATCAATTATGCTGCTTAGTAATTAAAATTTTGCAATGCACGTTATTTAGCAAAAAAATTCAAACCCCACTGGGGCCCGGTGGGTATAGTGAAGTAGGAGTACCTTGAAAAAAACAAAGAATAAACTATAAAATTCCACGGATTTTCTCTCATTTTTTCAGTTATCGTCATCGAGCCGTGAATCAACATGAGCAACACGGGGAAATGGCTAGCCATGAAAAATCACCAGTCCAGTGCCTACCCACAAAAGCCTGTCTCGAATGGATCATTGAAGGGTTCCTCTGAACGACTTGCAGGACAACCGAGGAAACGCAAGGCCACGACAGAGCGTAATAACACATCCATGTCCAAAAAGCCCAAGATATCCACGAATAACAACCGGACAAAACTGCGTGCTGCCATGCGAACGTGCCGTAGGATCCTTACAAAGTTACTTTCCAAGAATCATCGTGCGATTGCGTGGCCATTTTACTGTCCTGTGAATGCCGAAGCTCAAGGCTTATGGAATTATCACGAGATCATTAAGAAACCCATGGATCTCGGGACAATACTGAAGAAAATAGACGCTGGGATTTACGGAACACCTATACAATTTGCTGATGATGTCCGGCTCATGTTTGCAAACTGTTATTGTTATAATCCGCCCGATCACGAGGTAGTTGCAATGGGTAAAGCACTGGAAAAGATTTTTGAGACAGAGTTTGACAAAATACCGGCGGAATTTTCCAAGATAACGTTTGTCCCAGTCGGGGAAAAATGTGTAAATAATCTTAACGACAGTACTGATATTAGTAGGAAAAGTGGTAGCAGTAGCACTAGCAGTAGTGGCAGCGATAGTGGCAACGAAAGTAGTGCTGAATCGAGTGATTCCGATAGCAACTCCTACAAGCGTAGAATTAATGTAAATAAAACTAAGAATGATTGTTACAATAGTTCTAGCGATTCTAAAGCTGATGTTGACGTGAAATCTGTCGAGTTTTTAGAGGTCCAAAATCACTTTCAACAGTGTGAATTAAAATTAGCTAAAATTGTTGAAGTCCGGCGGATGAATCAACGTCATCAGCAAAATTTGAAGAATGATTTGAATAATAACAAAAACAAAGCGAAAAATAAGCGAGATTCTACTGAAGAATCAGCTAGACTGGTCGAGGCTCAAAATCATCTTTATCAGGGCACAATGAAATTAGCCAAATACCTCAATAAGCAGCAGATTAAAGGTTGTAAAAAATTCAATAATACTAAGAAAGCTTTGAACTCGAAAAAACAAGTGACATCTACGGTTGTGACTAAAAATTGTGCGAAAAATTTGGTGCAGAAAACGACACGAAAAGTCCCTGTTTGTGCATTTGCGCCTGCTGATTCTACGAAAAATGACGAGTATAGTTTTAGTGATAGGCAAATATTGGCTTGTGTTACATCTAATCTTCCTGAGGATAAATTAGCTAAAGTTGCTCGTCTAATTTGTTCAATGGAGCCTAATAGATGTGAAATTTCGAGTTCCGAGGACCTTGAAGTTGATTTTAGCGTCATCAAAGTTTCGACTTTGAAATCTCTTCAGAGGCATTTTGTCTTGAATTTTCCAGAATTATATGCGCAAGCCCAAAATATGATATTGAGGAAAAAGACTGCACGTAATTAACAGATATTGTACGCTATGTATTGTAATTTGATAGATATTTTTTATTTTATTATAAAGGCAAAAATTATTGTTGATAGGAGCATCTATTGACAGTGAGGAAGTCAATGGATTACTGGGGCTTTTCAGGAAGAAATTGACGTTGAAGCGCATCAAACACTTTCCAAGATTTCTCCGGATATACAGCTGGTGTTGTCGACTTGCTACGGCTGCAGTTCATTAGACCACGAGACAATAAAAATAACGATGGCACTGCTAAAGATTTTTCAAAGAGAATTTTTCCAATTTTTCACTGTTATCCTCATTTTTTGAAACTTTAGCAAACAATCTCCTCTCATAGGTCTTTTGCAGTGCCATCGCCGTTTTTACTACCTCGTGGTCTGGTTAATTATACGTCCGTAGTAATTCGAAAACATCAGCCGTATATTTAGAGTCAACTTGCAAGTTGTTTCATGTGCTCCAAAGTTGATTTTTTTCTGAATTCATCTCACATTTCCATTGATTCCTGTATTATTTCAGGCTAATATAACTTAATCATGAAATTTTATAAAAATGTATACAACTAGATATTTTACATTACAGTGTACATAATAATAGTATACATAATAATGCATATAATCTTATGGTTGGATGGATGTGCTCACTATATACTTATTTTTCAATGCATTTAATTTTTTTTCTCAATACACATGGAAAATTAACTGAAATTTTTTTAAATCAATATTTTGTTGTTGATAATATTTGTTATTGATCTTTTTGAGTAAGAGTAAAATAAAATTAATTATTGCATTGAATATAAAAAATTTTAGCCATTTTTTCATATATATATTTTCTGTCACTTGGGTAAAAATATCACACAATTCATCGATATTTTTTCATGAATTAAAATAAGTTTAATAATTAAATATATTTATACAATTTTTATTTGCCAGGGAAAATCGTAAAATATTTAATTTTGAGTAATAGAAGATTTCTTAAAATAGGTTTCAGTTGCAAAATAATATTTTTCATCTGTTCAATGAGGTCGTGTTACTTTGGCTTTTGCTTTGATCGTTAGAAGTGAAACCTTGGCGGTTGAAATTCAAATCTTTCCGCAACATTACACTGTAAACTAAACTTGAGACGTATTAATTTATCTTTGGAGAGCAACAAAGATGGTTTTTAGAGGATCATTAATCCCCTTCAACTCTCACATCAGCTACAAATGAAAAATATCTCATTTGACAGCTATTACAGCTAGTTTTACTATTAAATTGATGGTTTTATTAATTCATCTCATGAAATACATCTTTAAATTTGACTAATCACTGCTTGCATTATTGCAGATGCCTGATTTTGGACGGAAAAGTATCTCTCCTCTCTGTGCCGCCCAGGAAGAATGAAGAGAGGCTTGCACGCGAAGCATGAGGTTAATGAGTGCGACGCTAGTGCTGCAAGAGAGGTGGAAAAGCATATCGCAACTATATATACACACGCAGTTGCCCGGCCCACCGACGGTTTTAATGAGAGTTTAAGTCCGCGAGTAAACGTCGAATAAATCATCCAGGAGAGCAGAGTTAAGTAGCGGCGATGCGAAAGTCTATCCAGAGTGGCGGAGAACATTCAGGGCAAGGGTGAAGCCAACCAGATGGCAATAAGGTAGCCAGACAGTCTAATTTGTGTTACTCCCTCTATTTTATTCTTATTTTTTTAAATTTATTTACCATAAAAAATATTTATCTCCTCTCTCTTTAGCCAAAGCAATCTACAACTTGAAAGAAACACTAATTATCGAGCTTTAAATCTTAATTATTACCATCTAATTCTTAAAAGAAAATTAACCGTAAAAATTAAAAGCATGGCTAAACATGAAATTAAATACTTTTTTTTTGTTTATAAAGAGTTGTAAGATATTTTCTACGGGACGCGGTGTTTTTACTGAGGGTTATAAAGAAAATTTTCATTTTCTCTCAAAGCAAATTCGATAAAAAATGGCAGAACATTCCGGCGGGGTTAGTTTATTGCGTTGAATATTGTGCAAGGGCAGTATAAAGAAAGTTTGAAACATCCAAGTATGGTAGATTTACGTCATAAAAATAAGAAATAAAAGTGCGAGGGTGTAATAGCGCGCACAACAGCTAAAAAAAAGGGGGATAAACTTTAAATTCACCCAGTCGCATATGGTTGGCAGTCGTTTTATATAAGTGTACAGCGTCGATATAAAAGAGGTGCATATTATTATATACTGATGTTGAACGTGTGTGGGTCCTTATAGCGGGAAAATATGAGGCTCATAGCTCGGAAATGCAAGGGGTGGAGCCCTCAAGCTAATTGTCAAGCGAGATGATCGATGTGTGACATTATTCGGCTACGTAAACTGCCCATTTACGCTCCCCATAGATATTCCCGCACCTTTAGCCACCCCACCTCATTGGGATATGTGTACACATAGTATGTGGCGTGTTGCGTGTGGTGTAACCCTCGTATCCCTTCGACCCGACGACGCAAAATGTGTCGCCTGCCTTCTCTTGTCGCGTGCCCACGCATTCAACGAGTTATTGCTTTCATTAACGGAACAATGAAACCAATTTGTGTGTACGAGTATCGTATGAACTCTGGGGATATAGTGTCGTGGGAGTACACAGTATCGTCAATGAAGAAAGACGATCTGTGCGCGCCAAGCGACGACAGTGCTGTGATTCACGTTTTGCTTGCTAATAGCAAGTTGTCTTTAATACTTAATGGTTATTAACACGAGAAAACATCAGTTGTGTTGTGTGTGTGTGTGTGTGTGTGGTTTAAGACCTGCTTAGTATTCACTTTATCAATTTTCATGCAATTTTTATTTTTTTTTTCTAATCGAGAAATATTTTATTATTTTTTTTTTTTTCATGACAGTCAATAATCATGTGACAAAATTTATCGATAATTCTTGTGAAATATAAGTGGATTACAGTGTGTATTTCACATGATGGATTAATATTAATCACTTTAGATGATTTATCGGTCCATCGAAGGGCGTTTTCATAAAGTGTTGGATTTCGAAATGTCATAAAAACTATAATTTCAAAAATATTTATTAGTTATATTTCTGTTAAATGATATAAAGAAATTGTTTGCGTTTGAAAAATTTTGTTTATTTAAAAAATGATGATTGAAATTGATAAAATTTGGTGCAATCTTGTGATATAGGATTTAAGAATATTTTCTAGTTATTGAATGTGTGCGATACAATCATTTTTTGCGAGTGGTTTTTTTTTATTGTATACATACATATATGATGGTATCTATGAGGAAATTGCCTCTGGAATGGCATGAAAACGCGCGGCAGTGAAGTGGCAAGTGCTCATAGGAGAGCGATATTAGAGCGCAGGATATCTAATACCTTAACACTCGGGATAGGAGTTCTTAGGTGTATATAAGTTCGTAACAGCCGTGACATTAGACGCACCGGTGTGTAGCATATTCTCCACACGCGAGCCGACAGTGCAGCAGCAGTCCTGTATGTACGAATAAGCGCTCGTTCCGCGCCACATATAAACTCGAGATAATAAATATCCCTCTTATTATTTCGCGGACACACGACGAGAGTTGTTCCATCAGCTTTCACACGCACAGACTTCAGGGTAATAAAATTTGTCTCGAGATGGCTCTCAGTAGTATAGTGTGGTGGCATTCTCCTTCACGCTGAGTTTGTCACACCGTGGAAAATCAATTTAATCTTCCTGTCCTTTGTACATCAGTGAAATTTTTGACCGCCTTAAAAAAATCCTCTGTATATCCCACGTCGATAAATTCTTTGTCCCCAACCACCAAACTCTACCTACACTACGTATATAAAGTCCTTCTTCGAGCGCTGCTCCGCAGGGCCAACTATTCGGACACTGTGATGGAAATATTGCCTGAAGGTACTCGCAAACCGTGGCAAAATTAGTCTAGGCTATGTATTTACATATATATGTGTATAAGGAAGACAAAGAAAAAGCATAAGGGAAGCTGAGGGATGAATTTGTCTGTCTCGAGTGCGAATTTGTCCCGAGGGTGCACTCTCACTCGACCCCAGATCGCTTTCGACCAATCTTTAAACTTGAACGAAGGTCAAAAGTTTTCAAATTCTCTCCCCTAGAGAGTTTTTGACAGTTAAAAAAAATTTTTACAAGCACATTTAAACTCTTTAAACATAAATTTGTGTGGAAACAAAAAATTTTCTTCTTTTCTCTCGAGTTCTAAACAAAGTTATTGTCTTTTTATCATGAAGAAATCTTTCTTTTTATAAATAACTATAGCTGCCCTAGCGAACTTCGAACCGCTTAATAATCGATAAATGTCGTGTTACGTTTTCGATATTGAACCTACTTGTTCGAAAAAAAAAAAAAAATTAATTAATTCTCTTGATGAGAATAATAATTTTCAAGTGTGAAAAAAATAATTGTCTACTTCAAAAGTATTATTATAACAATATTTTAGATGATTTAATGACATGCCAGTTAATTTTCGGACATAATAACCCCCAACAGGTGATTCACGATGCTCGACGAGTCTCCTCTCTTATCTCACTAATTAATCAACAGATAAAACGATCACGATAACGGAGACAAATTGGTCGTTCCCCCAGATTTGTATGTGGCTGACCATAAATTTTTTTATTTCTCGCCCCAATAAAATTCTACCGCGGTCGCCCCTTTTGCCCAATTTTTATTTTCTCTTTGCGAAAAAAAAAAAAAAACTAACACGTATATCCTACGCATTTTTTATGTCATTCTCGTCACTCTATTTTACCTCGCACACTCGATATTTGAGAGCAGCAGCATCCCGCGAGATTGCGATTACTGTCAGGGTGCTGGAGTCTTACGGAATGAGTTGGTAATCCCTTTTCGTAATTTGCCGGACGATAAATACTTACCCCCTTTGGATATAAACAGCCGACATCGAACGATTTATGGAGGCTTGTGGCGACTATAACCGCGCGCGAGCAGAGAACATGGGAAAGTGCCGAACGGAAATGGCGAGAGATCGAATATGTGTGTATGTGTATGATACTTAAAAGCTTATTTAACGTGTATACAGCCGTGATGCGGTGCACAAGGCTTCGTATAGTATGTTCAAATGTGTTTAATATCTGTGCTGTACATCAGGGTCGTCCAGTTTTATCGCTACTCCATATACTCTCGTGCATCTGGACCATCAGATAAACACCCGAGAAGACCAATTAATTTTATTTTGTGGCTTTGGGCTCTGTCTTTTATTCATTCTATATTCTACAGTAATAACCCAATATTTCTGTCAAAATATAAAATTATAGCATGTATCAAAACTCAATGCCAACAAAAGAAATTGCGCCAAAATAGAAAACATCAAGATATATATTCAAGTATAATTTATTGCGTTTTGCTTTTTTTTTTCTCTTACAGAAGAAATTTTTAGTATTGCAAAAAAAAACATGATCTATAACATTATTAAAGTTGAGGAACAAATTTCTTAATGATATTATAATTAAAATTAGGTATTTCAAGTCAGTTAATCAAATCAGTAAGCTGGAATGCACATGTATAATTAAAAAATTGAAAAAGATAAAGAATAAATAGCGGATTCAAAATGCCGTACTGCATCAGATATAGTGGATAAATCGAGTAGAATTCGATGGTTAAAGCGTAAATATTGAAATATATTTCTCTTCGGCCAATCCATCACGGGCGATGGCCATCAGGGGAGGAATGGAATGATGGGGTGTGGAGGCATTATACACAGATATACTTGGAATATTGTTGTGTATGCGGGAGTGATCGACGTCTTGGTAAAGCTGATGCAGAGAAAAAATAAAACGCCATGTATCACGCTTGGTCGCTAGCTAAAATATGACGCGTGACGTAAATCGATGCTTCTATTTCGCATTCTCGCTGGATATAAGCTCGTTGTGTGTGCTCTGTATATGTGCTTGCATGTATACTAGGATTGACGATTGTGTGGGCGGAAACGATATGCCATTTTTAAACGTTTTCTGTCATGAGTGAGAATTAAAAAATTGCAAAATGCGTCTAAACACGAGTAGGCTATTGATTACACACGTCACTGTGACTTGAAAAAATTGAAAAACCTCCCAATAATCGGATGAAGGAATAATAGCTTTATTTTAGTTTTTAGTTTCTCGGACTTTTCCGACTTATTATTGAAATCACTATTTCTAAGTAGGATATCGTATTACCGGTTCCAAAGTGGGTCATCTTCGGTGTTCAATTATTTCTCTAAAGATAATAAGGAAATTTAATTACAAATCATTTCATTTTAATGATATTTTTCATTACATTGATAATTTACCGATTTATCGTGGTAAAACTATAAAAATCACGAAAAAAGTGAAATTTCCATGAGGTAAAAAATTTTTTTTTTTCAACCAAACAACCTAAAATTTATTTCAGACATTTTAAGATCTTATTGATGACTTTTAGTAACTGTTATTTGACATTATAACGTAACCCAAACAGATGAGAGAAAATTTTTCAACTTGTAAAATAATTCCGTCTAGACACGATTGAATAAATCTAGTTGATGAAAATGACAAATGGTTAGGTCTGAATTTTTCAGTTGACATAGCGCAGACATGTCTAGAGAGATGTTGATTAGCCTTCAAGGATCAAGTGTGATTTACTGCAGTCCAAGTTGGATTTAATTACAGCAAATGAAATGCTGCAGTACATACCCAGCAAATAAATATATCTATACAACTACAACTGAACAGTCGAGAAAAAAAATATATTTTCCTCTTGCAAAGGTCTTTCTCGCTTTAATTAATTTTTTCTTAATTAATTCCACGTGTTATTTGTGATGATGAACAATAGTAGTTTAATTATCTGAGCGCCATAGGGCAAAGCAAAGCATCCGAGAGATACAGAGCAAGTTAGTGGAGAGCAAGGAGGCTCGATGGTAAATATAAAGCAAAGGCTTCGCACAATATGCTCGCAAGGAATGTTCGTCTGCACCTCGCGTGTGCTTATGTCTCCTTGCATGACGTACGACTGTTTGTAAACACAATCACGACCAGGGAGGCTTCTTCGAGGCATTGCGCGTCTGCATACGCATGACACATATCTCATAAATTCGTTGGTGCTATAGCCTATAAATAAAAAAAAAGAAAATCAATTTTCTGCGGCAATATACAATTTTTATTTCTTTTTATAATTTTTTCCAATCCATCACGGTGGTCGGTCGTTAAATTGGGTTCAGAGGACTTGAAAAAATTGGTATTTCTGCAGAAAAAAATGTATTTTTATCACGTTAGTAACATCAGCAAGAGGCAAATTGCTGTTTTCTCTCGCGTCGTTTTGGACTTTTGAGTGACAAGCGCAACGGCCAGCTGGCCGAGTGAGTTTCGTTTACTGCAACCCCTGACGACGATATATACAGTAGAGTCTCGTTAGCGCGTTTTTTTCCTTATTCTCAACCTCTCGTTTTTCCCTTGTACACCCGGGGACGAATTAATAGTTTGTACGTCGCGCCAACGAGTGGGCTATACGTGCAACCAACATTCCCCGACGAAGATCTGTTTGCGAGGCCATTAGGGATCAACGTGCATCGTAAATTCATTGATATATTTACTGTGTAAACAGACGTACTCTCTCTTTTGAGCGACGCTTATGTGTAGACCAGCACCCGTAACACCACTATCATCCTCACACGCCGAGGAACGCGCACTGTCGTGTTTCAACTATGCATCCAATCTCCGATTAGCATCATCCATGTCCAGATAGACTATCCATCCATGTGTCTTTGCTAAATACTATATATAAACCTCTTCATTGTTTCGTGCTCTATCGCGCTCTTTGCCCCCGACATTTAACTATATACGTATAGTGCGCGAGTGTCAGAGAAATGTCAGGGGAATATTGTCAGTTATTGCTTGTTTTTGATTGAATATTAATCGGGAAAAACGTGACTCTACCTTACTTGAAATATACCAATACTTAGCATAGCAAAAATTTTAAGTGAATTTTAAATTGATTCGATATAACGTGATTTTTAATCAGCAGTTTGCCGGCTGAGTAGCTCCATAATTTTATGTTAATTTTGCAAAGAAAAAAAAAGGATGTAAATAAGAAAAATAGGGGAATTACTTTGGGTAGTCTATATAGTATAGTGTTTGGTCTATTGTTATCGTATAACAGGGTTAATCTCCCCACACAATTTGGTCAGGATCTCTGGACTAGAAAATTGAAGCTTATTCTGGTTGCTTCCCCGCGATCAAACCCCGCATCACGACTGTGGTGATGCATGAGTTTAAGCACCACGACACCGGTGACCATCACCCCAAAACGAATCACGGTTTCTATAGTTTAAACCCTAACTAAAGCTCATCAAGTTTGATATTTTATTTCGTTGCGCAGATCGTTATTTCTGATGGCATGAGATTCGGCAAGCAGTGTGCATGGCGTCAGAGCTCAATGAATCGTGAGTGTTCCGCTATTTAGACTCGCCAAGATGAGAATCTATGTGCATGTACTTGTCGTTGAAGAGGCAAGGTGTGGCGTGTATACAAAGCCTCTCATGTCTTGTTCATCCTCTCTGGCATATTTCCTGGCTGTGCCCCAGTGGATCATCGGCGTGACGCAATGTAAATATACACCTAGGCTTACTCGAGGAAGATGGGAAGCTTTGGGTGGAATAATGTCAGCTACACAAACTTTGTAATATATGACTAGTTCTAGAGAGCTCTGAGCTCTCGATCAAGCTTCTCTTTGTACTCGTTTTACTTTGACTTATGAGTCAAAATATTTTCTCGGCTTTAAACACGATTTTTAACCTGTTTAGGAATTATATGAGGAGATTATCAAATATTTTCTTTTTCTTATAAATCCATGTGAATGATTTTCACTCATTTTATTTTGTAGAAACATCATTTTTCTCTTTTTTATTAGGATGACTAATTTTTTTTTTCTTATTTCACAATTCTAAAATCCAAAATTCATATTTTTCCATTGGTTTGAATTTTTTTTTTTGCATTCGTCCTGATATAAAAATGATTTTTCAACTTATTACGCCATTTTTTACAACTTTTTAAAAAAATTTTACGTGATTTAAAAACTTTCAAAAGTTTGTAGTATAGATTTTTGTAGAATATTTTTATAAAAGAGCTTAAATTTGAAGTTAATTGAATTTTTTTCTTGAAAATTTTTTATTTTTAATAAATAGATGTTTATTAAAATCATAAGACTTAATTTTGTTTTATTTTTTTATTTTAAATAATAATTTTTTCTTTTTTTTCAGGAGCCTCCTTGGATTTATTTCAGAGTGTTAATAGGTCACTGATGATGAATGACACTCCTAAGCTGAGTTTTGGTAAGTGATTTTTATCGATATTGTTTTTCAAGATGTTTTACAGGTGTTTATGTCGGTAATGTGCTTGAAAATGTCATGAATCGGATGTTTAATATGTTTTTTTTTTTAGTTACGCGATGATTTGTCAGAAATTAGTATGCATAGATGATTTTTTTTTTTTGTCAAATTAAGGATGAAAGAGAAATTCTTGAGATATCAGTGCCAATAGGCTTTGATTGAACTGTCAGTCATGAAAATTACTGCCCCATTGTCCAAGCCGAGGGCATACATTTTGTAATTTTATTCATTTGGTGCTATATGTATGTAGTGTGCAGAGTATAGGTTACCTATTGAGTATCTTTGGTGTCGTGGGCGTGCCTTATCGCACGTTCTGCGCTGCCTGTCAAGTCTCCATCACATATCGCTGTATGTACATCAGATGTGTATATAAACATACAGAGGAGACTCGCCCAATCGATAGATCTCGATAGCTGCTGAGATCGGCAGTGGAGGCGGGACGTAAAATGAGAACGTACTAATGAACCTTTTTTATTTTTTTAATCAATTTTTTTCTTCGCCAATCATCAATTGCATTCTTTAGTCCGTCATGCGTGGAATAAAAAAACAATTCCTCGAACTCAAGACCCCAGTAATTTTTTAAACGACATGAAAAATCGAAACCACAAATCCAAAATAGTTTAACCGTTAGAATCATCCAATTCGTCATTAATTCTATATGATATATATTTAAACGAAGGTTTATAATAATATTCTTTGGACAATTATGAAAGTAAAAATCATTTTTCGTTGATAAATTCGATTAAAAAATGATTATTATTGTGAAAAAATTTTTTTTCAAACGTTGAAATATTTAATTTATTGATTAAATCATCATTTAAAAATTTTTTATTAATGAATTTAATACTTAAAATATCAGAGAGGCAATGCGAGAGATTTTTTTCGCGCTGAAAATAGGTTTAAATTTAATTATATCATCGTGGCAGCCTTGATAGAGGATAAAATGGAGTAGCTATGTGCATTTCAGGAGAAATTGTGTAATTAAATCGTGGTATCCGCGATGAAGTGTTCATTACAAGAGGATAGAGGTTAAAAGTACTGTACATACGATTCTGCATGCAAGGATGCACGTGGCAAGTACAAAGAACGGGATTTTCTGTCATAGCAAGCGACTAAGAATCTAAGTAAAGCTCAAGCGTTGATGCACGTCGAGTGCTGGCAGCGCTAATCTATTTCGGCCTGAGGGCAGAGCGTGTCCCTGACACGGGAACTACGATTGCAGCCTTTGCCAACCCCACAACTATGGTAAACCACCCGCAAGAGCTGAGCTGATCTCGCAGAAGGGTGTGTACCAGGGTGGTTATGGCCATGCAAAGCCTCGGGCTCTACTTCATATAGTCCCAATGTTATATAGAGTACACTGGAGAGAATATTTTCATACTCTTTCCACCCCATTACACCCATCTCTCCAGAGTAACTTCAGTGCTTTTCACGAATTTTCAAAAAAAAAAAAAAAATTATGCATTTTATTCGTCGTTCAAAAGAGGCGAAAACTTTGCGCAAAATAATTTTTTTTTCACACAAACACCACTGGTAAAATATGGAATTCATGAATTTATCAAGTAAAACCTTTTTTTTTTTTTTTAATTTAATATCAAGTTGAAATATTCATTTTTTGATTTATAACTTTTTTTATTATATTTAAAAATGAGGTTTTCAAGGGCTTATAAGATTTCCATGTTAGTAAGGCTGAACAAAGATGTTTTTTTTTTTTTTATTAATTTTCCCTATAAAGAGGTATTTTATTTTAAGACAACAAGAGTATTGGTATTTATAGTTTTTTTTAATTATAAAAAAAAAATTTTCATGATATTTTTCTAATATAAAAATTAATTAAACTTGAAAAAATAAACATATTTATTAAATATTCAATTTGAAAATATTTTATAATAATTCACAATTTCAGATATAAGCTCTGAAAGCATCAATAATTCAACTTTAATTATATTATCCGTTATAGCGAATTAGAGGAATTATGAAAAGGCATATGTTTCCTACTATATATTCACAATATCACAAAAGCATGTTGAATTTCAATATAATTATACTGAATATAATTATCAAAGTTTAATATTGATTGTGATTATTTATTTCGTCAAGTTTATCTCGATATTTTCGAGATTAATAATTCTCTAAATACGGCTATATTGCAAAACATATGACGTGAATTATTATAACATTCTATGAGGTGTGAATGAAAAAATATCGTTTCGCGACATTTGCGATGCATTATATATTTTTTTTCTTTCTTTTTTATTGCACATCGCACACATAGCTCTCGCGCGCATTTCAGGCGAATCGTAAGTTTTCGACGGACGGGAGACTTTCGGAGAAATCGCACGCGGAATAAACGTACGAGCCGAGAAAGCAAATAAATTCTTTGCTCTTCGAAGTATAGAGTTCGTATATAAAGAAAAGGAGAGCGCATCGGCGAAGAAGAGGGTTTTACACCGCATGCTGGCTACCAAAAGATTTAAGGGAAATCGAGTTCTGTCGAGTGTCAGTGGTGGAGGTGGTGCGGCAACGCGAAATTTCGCCAATGTATCACACGGACCGAGAGCCGCACATATATCCTTTCATATACAGATATCAAAAGACCCGAAGGCACGTTTATACAGCCATTCACAGATCTCTCAAAACGCCAGAGACGAGCGTAATACCTTTTATCCTTGTCTCGCCGTAATTAATTTCTTTTACGCCCGTCAAATCCTTTTCTCTTCACCACAAACTCACGCTCTCGCAGCCATTTCTTTGCATCAGCCATGCGTTAATACGAAAAAAAAACATCGCTGTAGATTGTGCCTAGACATCAAGGTAAATTCCCAATCATATTAAAATCATACGAAAGTTTGCCATACATGGTTTTGTTTTGTCTTGTATTTTTTTGTAAACTTTTTTTCGTTCACAATAGGAGGGAATTGAATTGATGAAGGTAACCCAGAGTATACAAATGAAACAGAGAAAATGCATTCCATCCTGCGGTGCCAATAAACAATGATTTTTTTTAGAAGAAAAAAAATAATAAAGAAAAAATCAGAAATAGTTTTAACACTGTTTTGAAAACCTTCAAAATTTTTCTCAGACAATTACTGTCAATTGCAATAATAAACCAAATAAATTTATCGCATTTTTTGTGAATAAAAAAATTTTTCTCATAAAAAATAACCTTTCATCACGACTGTAAAAAAATCGATAAACAGATAAAATATTTGATAATATTTAAAAAACGATAAATTTGTGAGATAAATATAAATTAATATTTTGAAAATAGGATTATTTTTGTGACTATTCTCAAGAGAAAATTTTTTTTTCGTTTTTATAACGAAGAAAATGGAATTTTTTAGTGTGAAAATTTTTTTTTAGATGTAAAATGTATGGAAATTGCCTCAATACTTTGATATAAAAGTATCGAACGTCAATGTTTCCATGACAAAATGTCAGTAAAAGCTATTAGATGAAGAAAACCTTGGCACTTTAGTGGAATTTCGAAATAGCGCGCAAGTTTGAGTATGGTCTTTTGAGCCAAACATTCGTTCAAGAGAGAGAGGACAGCATGGGTGGGCGTGTGTGTACATAGAGGGATAGAAGTGGAAGCACCACATTTTCAAGGGGTCACTCAGATAGACAGTGCGACAATAGACTTGACAGTGCGCGGCATCAACGACGGACTTCGCACCTATATTTCCCCTTTCTCGAAATAATAGTCCAGGAAATTCCAGCACAAATGCGTTTACTGTCGACGCCTTCGCGGCTCAAAAAAAAAGCCTACGTGCTTGTACTTTGCCGCTGAGGGTAGTGTGTTTGTATATAATACTGGTGCCATTGACTGTGAAATACTGGCACTTTGTTGGCGTTAAGCGCGTCGAGGAATTTTCTCAAATAAGTATTTTCCACCGACAGGGGGAAAAAAAACCATTCACAAGACTGGAATTTTTTCTTCTCGAGACACTTTGAATGCTTTTACAGGATGATCGATAGCCCGCAGTGAGATTAGAACCAACACGGATATTATAATTTTACATCTGGGCTTGTAATAATATTAACTTTGCCCTACAGGAACGTAGTTGAAGCTTTGTGTACAGCGTGTGATCGATTTTCGTCATATTGATTGCGACAAAGTGACTAAAACTATATGGTCGTGGTGCCTCGGTAAATTGAGACCGCCAGGGTAGTTTAATGAACAGTATTTACCACTAAATTGACGTCGAAATTGCTTTACAACAATCAACAATCAATATCACCTCATATACTAATATACCACAATGATTTTTTTTTTGCATCGGGAAATTGATTCAAAATGATATCTGGTGTCAAAAATTGATTGCAATATAGTTATAACTATGAGATATGCAATTTTTTACACAGAGAAGAAAAAAATTTTTTTTTGTCAAATTTTCAAATGGGTGTACCCCTTGGATATCTAACCGTTTTTGTGATTTTTTTTAGTTTTCCGGAGATAACTCGGTAAATAAGCAACATATCGAAAAATATCATAGAAGTGAAATGATTGGGGGTAAAATTTGCTACAAAAAATATAGTGTAATTTTTTTTCCTATCTCTCTTAGTTTTTGAGATATTATCGATTTTTTGAAATTTTTATTTTTCAAAATATCTTGAGAATAAGGCAGAATTTCAAAAAAATTTATTCTACATTTTTTGTGGCAAATTAAATGATTAATCATTTAGGTCTAATGATATTTTTTGTTATCTCACTTTGTTACCGAGTTATTGGCAAAAAACTAAAAAAATGATGAAAATGACGATATTTCCGAAGGCTATGTATACGTCAGTTAAAAAAAATTTTTTTTCTACTATTAAATATTACGAAATTAATTGTTAAAATTATAACTACTTTTATTAACACTTTTAATAGTTTTCGCAATGAAATTCGTCCAATTTAAAGAGAAAAAAATTTTTTCGAGCTTCGTCGGCGGTGTCTGGTCTTTAGTGATAATTGATTATGAGCAAGTTAACGGTTTTTCGAGTTTAACTCTGTGGGTAATGTTAATATTTGTATTTAGTGTTTAAAAGAATATATATACTGTTGGTAAAATTTTTTGTCCGGGAGCAGTCATGAATGGCGGAGCATTATGGTTATAATGCAGCGCGCCACGAGGATGAGGCTATATATGAATGAGGAAGAAGACGCGGAGTGAAACGGTAGAAAAAAACAGGAGAATCCCTGGAGGTGGTCCGTCCCTGACGTTCAGATAAGCACTGCTACGGGTGGTCCCGTCCTCGTACGCACTTTACGTGCCAACACCCACGCGTGCCGATCCTGTTCTACGCATCGCATATACGCACGTATGGATAAAACGCATCGACCAACACATTGGGACATTAATAGCCCCCTTGAACGTTTCCACGCGCTCATCCTCACTTTCCTATAACTAATCTCCACATTTCTATTCACTAATTATCGGAATTTTATCGCAAATTATCACCGAGTGATTTCTAACATTCGATAATATTTTTATTTATCAACAAAATTATGGAAATCACTTTGATACGTGTTTGAATAATGTTTTAACATAAATTTCCCAACTTAAACAGTATTAACTTTCATTCACGATTTTTATAGGACAGTTAAAATTTCTTTTTCAAACTTTTTTTTTCAAGTTCATTGAATAGTAATGAGAATAATTATTTTTTTTTCAAATAGTATACATTAGGGTAACCCAAAAAAAACCGACTAATTTTTTTTTTTGGGTTTTGTATGATAAAAATTATGGTTTTTTGTAAATTTTAAAATTCGTGAGCAACCGCTAAAAATGCTTGTATCGAGCTGAATTTTTTAGAGAGCTCTTAAAACATGGTAGAATATTTTTTTTTGATACTGAGTCACTCTAGATGATAATTTTATTTCGATTGCGAGGATATAGTGATTTGATTGACTGTAAGATGATTTATTATTTATTTCTCGATGATATACCGCGCGCGATGTTCAATGATTATCGAGCCTGTGAAAGTCCATAGCGCGTACACGCCTTCCAAGTGAGTCCATAGACCTCGCGGCTAAGAGGTCAAAGACAAGTCTGGAAGTATGTGCACGGTGATATCGACTTATCGAGCAAAAGCACAATAGACTTAGTTGCCGATAGTTCTATATACCATAAATCAATGCCTATACATATTTCCAATTCCATAATAGTATATACCACTCAATCCAAAAGCCGCGTAGTGTGCGAGTTCTGACATCTCTGTCTGATGCGATTGAAGCAATCATTCTATGACCCTCCTGTCGACATGATGCCATGGGTGTTGAAGCAACGAAATAAACGCGTTTCCCCCTTTCTCATCCGCATATTCGGACGTTTATTTCTTCAGAATATCAGGCAACTTCCACTTGACTAGTTTCTCCCAATTTATTCGACACTGCAACAGCAGCTGGACTTGGATATATTGTATATAAACGCAAGGAAAATCGCAAATCCCCAATGCGATTGTCATATTTACCCTCGTGAATCTTCCCTTCGTTACCGTCATGTTATGATAAATCCCAGCTGGATATTTTTTTTTATTCTCCGGTTTTTTTTCTTGCTAAAACCTGGCAACACGCTCTCCGGCTACATGATGACTAACGACCAATGGGTTCTGCCTCACCCTGGCTCGTATATATGACTTTATACATATACATATATTATTCAAAAGCCTGGCGTGCTGCATGTCCTTGCTCACTTTTTCTTCAATTTATTTTCTTTAACATTATTAGTATTCCTGGTCTCTAGGAATTCTCACTGGATATATAGCCAAGTCATCACACCAATTGTGTTATTTTCATTTATTTTTATATCTGTCTGAGAGTCCTTCACTCAACACCTGATGTGGTCCTTTGCAGTTGAGGAAATGTAGATTTAAATTTAGATGTTACTCATGTTTTTGACAGAGTATTAGAGAGTGAAACAATCGGTTTTTGCATAGCCAATCAGGCAAATGACATGACTTGAAGCCCGCGCGCAACTGCCCACCTCATTCTACAACACAATGCCATGAGGAATAACCTCGTGGAATAAAAATGAAGCTTGAGATAAAGGAGGAGAAAAGAACATAAGCAAGTGTACACAAAGATAATGGTATATTGAAGAGTAATAAGAGGGTCGAGATGACTTGAAATACAACTGCAAACTTGCCTTCATTATCTCGAATTGTTCTTTCGACTTACTTTTGTGTCTGTATACATTTAATTACTCCTAGAGACAATTCATTCAACATATATATATATTCTTTCGAGTGTAATTTATTCTGTCGTCTAACTGTCAATATATGATATTGTCACGCGAAATTATTCAAGTGTACTATCCGATGGGTATTCAGAAAAATTATACAACGAGTGGTAATTGAAATTTATATGCAAATGTAGAAGAAAAAAATTTATAATATAGTTGGATATGTTTAATAGATAGTAAAAATCGATTTATATTATCAGTTAATAAATTAGAATTTAGGGCTGTGAGGCGTGCAAGTTGAGTTATTAATGAGACTTATTTTACTTCCATGCTCATTTCACTGATTACATGAATATTCATCAACTTGAGATTTCAAGTTATTTGCTCTAAATAGCTCTACGTCCAAAATAGCTGGCTTGTCGATTATTATTCTAGTGAAATTTATCTGTTAACTATTTATACGCGATACATAATATATATATATATAATTAAATATAATAATTAATTAATAGATGAAAGTGAAATAAAAATGGTATATCGAGTGAATAATGTCACGTAACTAAATATGCCAAGGAAGCAAACATTCAAAAAGTTTCAAAACTAATAAAAAAAAATTTTTTTTCTGTAATACTTTAAAGACTTTCGATGGATAATGGGAAAAGTTCTATGAATTTGAAACTTTTATCAATTAATGGTTTGGAACTTTTTTTTGATTTTTAAAAATTGATTTTTTATTGATAATGAAAAATATGAGTGAAACAATCTCTCTTAATTTCTGAAAAATTTCCGATTGTTTAAAATTTATTATTTTTCAAAATATCTCAAAAATAGAGCAAAATATAGAAAAAAATGTATTCTACATTTTTTTTAGAGAATTAAATTTCCTATCATTTAACTCTGATAATAATTTTTATTATTTTGGTTATTTACATAGTTATCGCAAGATTAATGAAATTTTTTTTCATAAGTGACAAGATATTAGAAAGAATTAGATGGAACAAAATTTTGAATATTTGTATATATTGCTAATTATAAATAGGATATATTTTAGGAAATAGTGTGATAAGACATAGTAATGAATTTTTAGATGCAGAATTTTCATGACGATGTTTTCGTCGTATAAAAGTTCAAGTCGGGTCAAACGTGTTGCGTTATTACTCAACGCACTTGGTGGATTGACTTGATGAATTGAAGTCAAGTTGGAAGTTGCTCTCTCGTTTGGTGAAAGAACTAAGAGATGAAAAGTTGGCTTGAATGAGCATTGTAGTATCAAGGAAGCGTACGACATCCGACCTCGACGACGAAACTCCATCCAACAGACGTTGGGAGGATATATCCACGAATACACAGCGTCTAAACTCGCTCCAAGTCCTGGTAAAGGCGGTCTGTCGTCGTTCCACACCGCTAGATATTTCCAAGACGCTCTCCTCGAGTTACAGAGGACTCAATCCCGATGAAGTCACCACTACAGTCAATGTGCCAACTCTCCGATCGACTTAGACCACCTTGTTTATCTCCATTTCGACGGTGCATCCACACGCAGAGACCAACTCAATGACGCAGAGATGTGGACAAGTTCAGGAGAGATAGCTTCATTTTTTTCGCCTTCTGGGGGGTGGTAATGACATCAGGGTGGTCCATTAAGTGATCAGAAGTGCTTAAAGTCCTTCATCACCTTCTTAACAGACTTTTTGCTGTTTTTTTTTGGCTCCTTCGGACGTTCGAACGACTACTTCAATCGTCTTCACGTTGAAATGCACCTTGATTAATCCGGTATTTTTTTTTTTTCGTTCAATTAAAAACTTACAAAATCTTCTTGAATATAGTCTTCAACATATCACGTCCTTAATGCCAAAAGGGCGTATATCCAAAAAGTCAAAATGATTTTTAAAACATTTTGCTGAGATTGAAATATGTTTTTTTCATTTTTCAAGACGATCCACTTGGATTTTTGCGTGGCAAATTTTGTTTAAAACCTTTTTTGTAAGCAATTAAATTCTCTATAAAAAAGATCTATTGAAAAAAATTTTTATCTCCAATAGTTTAGATGATATTTGAATTCAAAACAGCTAGATAATTTTGCATATTGTCTTTTTCACTTTAGTCAGGTGATATATGTATTAAAAAAATATTCGTAAGTTTGTTTTGGATATTTAAATAAAATTTAAAAAACTTAAAATTTAATATTTAAAATTTTAAGAGCCTAATGAAATTTTATTAAAAGTTTTCGTAGTCGCGACTATGAATGAGACTGTGTTTATTACTTGGCAGACTGAAAGAAGAAAAGATTCTCAATGGATATATTTTCATGACCCACCGCAATCTAGGTGCTACCAAACGAGAAACATATTTGCATAAAATTTATAAATCCATTTATAAGACTTTGTCTATTTCTTTTTATAAAAGTGCTCGAGTTCTGTTCATCCAAAAGTTTTTCTAGCTCGGGAAAAATTGACTGAAAAAAATATATATATATATATTCAATCCCAAGATGCATGTATACACTTAAGCGACTAAAAGTTGGGAAAACTCTGATCCTATCTCCACCTGTTCGAATAAAATTCTGAAACGATGTAAAAAAAAAATATTCGGTCGTATGTAGGTAAATGAGATGGAAGTTTTGAGTATATTAGATAAAATAAAAAAGAAATGGAGAAACCGAGCCATTATATATAAAGATAAGACTCTGTAAGAGTATACGGTGCGAGAGAGACACATGAAAATGCATTTGAGACGTTCGACAAATCGAATTGCAGTCGCAAACACATTTATATATATCTACCTTCCACTTTCCTTTATGTTCTTTCTGTCTACAAGCTGTCCAACAGACTATCCAGCTAACCCAATTAGCAAGACTACGCGAAAGAAATGGCATTTGGTCGCGAGCAGGCTGGATAAATGTATTTTCTCGTTCTTAGCTTTTCATATAGTGTGTACGGAGAGCCACTACCACATTTTGCGGCTACAGTGACGATTTTATGGTCGGCCGAGACCCGATTCGCCTCGCCATCTCTGGCAGTAAAGTCAGTAAAGTCGTTGCCTCCTCATCCTCCTTCTCATTTAAACTCTCCCGTGAGACTTCTTTTATCTCCTCGCAATGCTCGACATTCGCCCAAATTTTTCTGACCGCACAAAACGCCTAGAGCGCGAAAATAGACCGACAATTATTATGATTCCGTCGCGAGGAAAAAATCCCCTCTGAAAAAAAAACTGCTACTTCAGCCCAAAATAAATTTATAGACACATCTAAGCAGCAAATCGTCGAAATTCTGTAAATAGATTCTGACAAATTGAGAGGGATATAATATTTTAAATGCTGCGAGAAAATTTTTAGAAGATTGATTGAATGTAATTTTTTCATTGATTTTTTTCTGTTTGAATTTCAGATGTGGAGGGATTGTATATGTATGCAGTATAAGACCAATGGAATTCAAGTATAATACAAGCGACTTTCTATTGAGATGCGCAGTATGACACGATGAGAATGGGCGATTGAGTCGCGGAGGAAAGAAAGCACACGGCAGTGGGCAGTAATGGGTATAAACGAGTACAAAGACAGCAGGATGATGATGGCACAAGAAGCTCTTGTGGAAAAGAAGGTAAAGTTACTTCCACGTTGTAGACACCATATACACATATAAAATATATTTATTCTTTTAAGGCAATCGAGCGAGTAACCATGTATGGTGATTCGATCAAACTCTGCCTATGTTTCAGACAATTTCAAACTGGTTTCAAATTTTTTTTACTCGATTCAAATGGCGCTCATTGCTTTCATTTTTTCCATTACAACTATTTTCACTGCCCCTTGCTGCATTCTACAATTTAAATTTAGTCTAAAAAACAATTCAATTCGATTGAAGATAAAAAATATATCATAGAAGAAAAAAAATATTTTCTGTTTTTTCATAATATCTTGAAAACTATTGAAGATGAAGATTTTTTGCAAGAGACCTTTTTTATAGAGAATTTTATAAGCTACAAAAAAGGTTCTGAACCAAATTTGTCTAACTTGCATCCTTATCAACTATATTAGCAAGTAAAAAAGTCTGAATTTTTTGGGTGATAGTCCGTTTTGCGGTTTTAGACGCGATATTTTATATTGAGGTAAAAAAAGAATATATCACGAGATATTGATATAAATAAAATTTTTTTTATTTGTCCAAATTAATCGAAATGTACCGTTTGAGAATGGAAAATCGCCGTCAGACACTAATGTGAGCAACGGTACGTATAAAAATAGTGTCTTATCTATCCAAATGACACACACACACACACAGCTGAGACTCTTTATTATCGATGAATACATTTTTCGAGGAACATATTTCTAATTTATTTTATCATGAAATCATTGATTAAAGCATGCCTATAGTATACACGTTTCGTCTGAAAAATAATTAGTCACAGATAAGTTAAATACACAATTAGAAACAGAGGTAGAGAGGCGGTGAGTTGCACGTAGAAGGCTCTTGCCGGAAATAGACGAAAGTTCAGAATGAGCAGTATCTACATCACATGTATATTGCATTGATAAGACCAGGCTTTCCATATCAAATATAAGCATCTACAGCGCCTGCATCTATTCACGCCGGTGCAAATAGATAATGAAAAACACAGATAACAATTTTTTTTTCATCAATTCTAAATGATTGATAGTAAGCACATAAATTCAATTTTTCCCCATATAGAAAAATCTCGTGTTAATTAATTGGCTTGCTTAGATTTTCACTGAAAGGTGGTGGGAAGAGAGAAAAAAAATTATTTACAATCACATATTGTTCGCGACATTTAAAAATGCCTGTATCGGTTTGAAGTTTGTAGAGGGCTCTTGAAACATGATATACCTTAAACAAGTTCGAATTTGAGCAATAACGGTTAATTAATTTCGAAATCGTAGGCATTTAAAATTTCAAAATCGCTAAAAACGTTATTTTTATAATTTATATTTCCTGAATGAAACCGAATGACGTTTTTTTTTATCCAATCATGCATGTATTTTATATGCGCAGCTCTAAAAGAATTTTTCTATAGAGAAAACTCGTAATGTTATAGTATCCGTAAATGCACGTCGAAGTGTCTGGCGTTAGTTGGCGCGCGAAGAGACCACGGAAGCACCTGCGCCACTGAGAACGTCCAGGATGAAACGGGTCCCTGGGCGACGTTCCAACGTGTTCGCTCTTGTATTCCGGTCCCCTTGCGCTCTCCACCGCGCTGACCGTACATTTATACCCTGGCGAATGTACACCGCAAGAGCAAGAGACGTGCGTGGCCGAGACAGAGCGTGGCAGACCGCGTGGCAGCGGGGATTTATTTATACGCGGGCGCGTGACTCTCGCCAGAGGAGGAAAGAGAGTTAACTCGCGCAAAGTACCGCGCGTTTCACCGGTATTCTAAGTGCACCAGAGGCGAAATGTATAAATTCGATTCTCACACGAATATTCGAAGAGGAAAACAAAATTATATCACTACAATTTTTTTTGCCAAGTCTCCACGATAAATCTGATGCTGGTTAAAACCGCAGTGTTGAGGAATCAAATAAGAAGAGACACAGAAGTGGAAAGACGAGCGCGCGCAGAAATGCATGATGCATGCGTTCGACACACGCTCGGCCTGTATTCTCGCGCGACGCGAGGCTGTATACAAAGGCAGGAGATATAAAATGAAGCAAGAGGATGAGAGAGTCTAAACGACGACGTTGCCTTTTGGCTGACTGCTCGCTCCTCTTTTGCGGTGGCTATATCGTGAAGATTCCAGAGTAGTTCGTGTGTGTGTGTGTCCATTTCTTTCCTGTATCTATAGAGCGCGAACTGATTCGGAGTTTTCGGAACTCACGTTCCTCTGAATAAAATAACGGATGAGCGCCGCATCTGTTTATATTATAAGGACGTTTTTTTTAAATTTTATTTATTTCTCTCTTTAATTTCTTGGACGTAACAGGTTCCTACGGGTTCGACACGGCGGAGCGCGATGTTTCCCGCTGCGCGTGTATAATTACTTAATTAAAAACCTCAGGCTGTGTGATTCGTTTTCCGAACAGAAGTGCGTCTACAAAAATTTTATTAATTTTTTCTCGTCATCCGCGCGCGCGTACAAGCCGGAAAATTTATTAACCCTTTTTTGCGCGAGTGTCAGTTAATTGATTTCACTGATTAATACAGTCGTTAGTGAGAATAGGTCGGTCGATAAATCTAAAAATCTCTCACTTTGATCGGTTTTATTTTTATTTTTTTACTTGTTAACAGTTTAAGGGGTTATATCTATTAGTTGCGTAGTAAAAAAAATAATTAATTTTCTAATTCCGACTGAATATAATTCGTTAAACATATTTTAGAGTTCATTTTATTGATTATAATCGGGTATTTGATATATGGAATTTTATTTGCGAGCGTTTGTTTCAATTTCCTGGCAAGCAAGACTGTACAAGGGTAATTTCCAGATGTTTACAAAGATGAGAGAGTCACTTGAACGAAGAGTTTGAACTATGTACATATATAAAGAATATATATCGGTGAAAGAGCCGATAAATTTTACCAACTTGAAAAATACGATAAGTGCTTGTCGACGAGAGATCGGCGACGAGTCTTGGCGAGGTGAAAACAGTTTTACTATAGGGTTGCGAGAGGTCGCGATGCTCCTCAACACCCCTTACAGCTGAGAGAGTTTCGTGAATTCCAGAAATTGCTGATACCTTCGGCCAAATTCCAAAGAAATCGAGCAATCGATCTTGCAGAATTTAACTTGCTTTATATATATATATATATGCATATTCTGAATTTTATTTATTCGCTTCGTTGACGCACACATTACTGTATGTATATCATATGTGGCGAGATGAGCAAAATATCTTGAACTTTTTTCCAATTGCTGATACATACACGATACCCAAAGTAGCAAGAAGTGTATCCAATTTAAAATGTAAATTCCAGGGAATATTTGGCGCTTAGTCGCGCGATAAAATGCGAACGAAATATCCGCGAAATTAAAATGTAATTTAATTCGTCGCGTTTCCGCCGGCATTTTCTTTTTTTTGTACCCTCCAGTTTTTATGTCACATTTTTTGCACATCCGTCTGCCTCGCTGAGTACCCTCTCCACACGAGATATAAATTATTTGAGCGTTAAATTTTTCATTTAGTCCCGTCGTCGAATTAGAGAAATTTACAATCTTTAGAGTCCATTAAATGGGGTGGAAGCCCATACGATGTGGATAATAGAAAGGTATAGAGATCGGAAATTGTTAGAATAACCCCTCGACATTTAATTCGCTTGGACGTCAATGTGTCGTCGTTACGTGTCCGTTTTCTCTTTTGTGAATGCCAAAAGCCGCGCGCCATCAGCCGCCGCGTATACTCTCTATCGTCGACGAGGGCGCAATATACGACCCGACAAATGTCCAGTAAATGCGTATACAAATTGGTGCTTGAAAACGGCCACTTTCCCCGCGCGCGCAAATAGACCAAGGGTTGCAATATATGTATTTCTGCAGCACACACCAGGCCAGGTATATACACGCACTGAGTGATTGGGGGAGTTGATCCAAAATGACTATATACAGCCTGTGATCACAATTGAACATGAGTTGAAGGGTATTTCTCATCGCAATTGTACCAAAACGCCATTTATCAATTCCCTTTAATTCCATCTCACGTTTGGATTCTCTATAAGCATTATTTCCATCCATTTAATTGCAACCGACATTAAAATTATCACCACAAATTATCATTATCATTAAATCCCACCAGAATTTAAAGGAAAATTCAATTGAAGTTTGGATTTTTTATAGAAAAATTTCTCCTGCTGTTTGAAATCATATTATTTTTAAAAATATTAAAGATACAAATTTTTCACTAGAAATCTTTTTTGTAGAGAATTTTATTAGCTACAAAATAAGTTCCTAACAAAATTTTTCTAACTTGCATTCTTATCAAGATATTAGCCAACAAAAAAGGTCTGAATTTTTTGACGATAAGTTTTGTTTTAGTTTTATAGACACACGATAATTATTTTTGATAGAGAAAAAAAATTTAATTCACTGTATAACTTTCTGACAAGTTGAGGGCGTATATTTTTATGCCTAGTTCAGTCGTATAATTCTCCAAGTTCTAATTTTACTTGGGTCAGTTAAACTGTCACAAATTGAAATTACGATGAAAAATTGTCAGAGTCAAGAATAACTTCAAGGCAAATAAAATTAGAATTATAACTACGTCATGATTCATTAACATCATCCAACTAATCTCAAATATATTTTTTCCACCCCCAAAAATAATAAATAGAGCAGTTACAAAAATTTTTAATTAAATCCTTCCACTATATATAAACATAATTTTTTTTTTCTCTGCATAACTCACTTCACTTGGACTGATTTTACAAGAGCAAGCTTTCTGTTTATCGATTCGAAAGGATTTCAGAGGGTGGTTTATTCGTCAACCCCCGACGCTTTTGATTTGGAGATGCGGCAACGGGATACCTTGGCACGTAGTGTACGCTTCGCCGCGTCGAATTAAGGGGAAAGGGGCGCGCGTTGAGATGATGCCTATATATACATTGTACAAGAGGGTATATAGAGTAGAAACGAGCCCGATTGGCGGCAAAGAACTGCAGGCACATCACCTAGCTTGGGAGGAAAAAAAAAATCGCCGAAATTTTGCAACTAGCTCAATATAGCATGAAAATCCTCTTGCGCCTCTAATTAACATAGAGATTGGCATTTGATATTAAAATCAGCTTACTCAGAGATCTCTCAATATGCATTCAAGAATTAATTACCCTCGGACAAAGCCTATTCTTGAAAGTTTTGCAAGATATCAGCGCGTATAAAGAGGTCAAGATTGCCATATTCTGCTCCGATGCATATACACTTCAGGTGTTCATTAATTTTCTGTCATGTTGAGAGAGAATCTCGTGTGTCAGCGATTAGTTGGATATGTTTATATACTCAAATAGCCTCGGTAATTAACTCATTTAAATCATCATCACGACGCTTGGAAGCATGACGTTTCTATACGCCGTTAATATACATCTTCAAAAGCCATTAAATAGCACTGGTAATAAATATCATAAAAAAAAATATAGATGAAGAAATCCGATATTAATACTGATGTCTTAAAGTTAATCCCTTTACAAAATATCCAACTATAAGCCTCAATAAGTATATATATATTTTTATTAATCATGATTTAAGACTTTTAATTAATTTTAACAACAAAAACAAAAATATATTTCACTATCATGAGTTTTAAATTAAAATAATTCAGCAAATTTCATTTCTTCATTTATAATCTATCTGCAGGTAATTATTTCATCGCCAATAAATTTCTCTGGTATTTAATTATTCTTCATATATAGTATTAATTAGCTACGAAGATTTTCCCTCAATTACCAAGAGAACTCATTCAACTAATCATAAAGACCAAGTCAATAAAATCCACTTGCATATTATATACGTATAATAATCTTATGCGAGGATAATCATAAATTTATTTGATGTTTTCCAGATGAAAAACAATTTCCAACATACCCTTGCACTCGTTGGCATCTTTGGCTGTGGCTCGAGCCCAGGGGCGATCAAAGTGGAAGGGTTTGCACCTCTCGCAGTCCCTGCCAGCAGTATTGTGCTTGCACTCGCAGGCGAGCTCGCCATCCTTGCCGGCGAGGCATCTAGCAGCGTGTCCATTGCACTTGCATCTGCCACCAACAGCAAAATCCGACACGGCGTAGTGATGCGCGAGCGCCGTGCCGCTGGTAGCAGTGACGATGGTCGTGGTGGGTGACACCTCCGGCTGGAAATTCATCTCCAGAGCATCGTTCGAGTGCATTTCAGCGGGTGCGAGGACCTGGTGGACCGAGGGCAAAGCGGTAACGAGTGGATCCATCGCGTGGAGCAGGCTGTTCTTGTGGATTTTGAGTTTTTCCTCGCGCTCACGCTCGCGCTTCGTCAGCTCCTCGATGCCGAGCTCCTCAGAGCCCATTTCAAGCTGTGGCATGTGCAGCCGGTTGAAAATCACCTTGATATCAGTGGCTGTGACCCAGTCCTGGAGCACAGGCGAGTTGTCAAAATCCGCAGCGGACGGCCGACCCTCCAGCGTGCTGAATGCGATCCTGCCCACGGGCCCGAGGCCGTCACCACCGGTAAACCTGTGGCTGTCGGTGCAGCGGGCCTCCTGCTCGTTGGCCTTGGTGATGGTGGCGCGATTGGGTCGGCCGTAAACCCTGCGACACTGCGACGAGTAGAACTGGAAGGGCTGCCAAGTCTTGCCGTAGTCCATGGACTTGTAAATGGCGATGGAATCGGGCTTGGCGGCCTTGGGACAGAACTGCAGGCTCACGTAGGTCAGCTCGTACTTCTTGCCGAGCGACAGGGTGAGCGTTATGTTGTCCGGGGGCGCGCTGAAGCTCTGCGAGGACACTAGCGGCTCGCTGCGCCAACAGGTCACGTTGTTCGGGTTGTTCAGGTCGGTGAGATAGCTGGCGGGGAAGCGCCGACGTGGCGTGGTGTCATCGCAAATGTGGCACTGACCTACCCCCGTCACGCCGCTCATCTGCTCCACCACGTCGCAGTATCTGGTGGGACCACCGGTTCCGCAGGTGGACGACGCCTCGACCGACGCACCAAAGGCTGCATTGACGAAATCGGGGATGCAGCGACGTGGACGGTCCTCGTCGTAGCAGGGATCGGCGGGAATTTGACTGGCAAACATTTTAGCAAAAATCTCACTGCTCCCTGCTATCGCAGAGACTAGCGCGAGCAAGAGAAAACTTTGAATTAGTTTCCCTTGGCGTGACATAGTTGAAGTAGTTTACTGTCGTATAAAGTTGAGTGAGATTTTTTCGTTTTCTATTTTATCCTGCCACTCGAGCGGACTTTTTCCTTTTTCTTCCACAAAACACAAATTAGGCGATTACTCCAAATGGCCTCCACCTTCTTCAATTATTCCTGGACTCACATTGTCCAGAATGACGCTCATGAGTCTGATGTGAAAATAATTCATTTACACTTGAACTTTGCGCAGTGGTATATTATACTAGTGGCAATCGACGAGGGAAATGTGACACTTGGGACAGTTTGATTTTATCATGACACTGATCAACTGGCTGTGAATGTGAAATAAGACTGGAGAACGCACGATGAATGAGTGGCACACTCGACACGGATAGACTGTTGACGCGGTGGCGGCTTGCCACTAACTGAGCGCGGCTACGCTGCACGTCCGAGTCAAAGTCCCTCCCTGAAAGCTCGACTCCCCTACCGTGGTCCTCGGCCAATCCGGCTCACATCCAAAGTACCCTCCCCACACATTGATGCACATGAGCCGCGAAGGATCATGAGGGATGCTGCGCGTGGTTGGCAAACACTTGGGGGTCGACACTTACGACAGTGTCTGGAAAATCCAACGGCGCGAATGGAATTTTAAGAGACTTGTCATTAGCCAAGGTATATGAGTGAATATACGTAGTTGTGGGTATGTATTTTTTGCCTTGTTTATAATGTCTCAATTAATTTCTCTGTGAGCAAGTTATAATTGATGATTGTGTGTGCGCAGAGAATTATTGAGATGAGGGACGCCTATTGCCTATATGGAAATGCCGGAGATAAACGGACATTGAGTAACCGCCCACAGTGCACACGCGAGCCAAAAGCCAAAGCGACGCCTCACGTGTGAGAAAGAATCAACACGCTCTTCGCATCTCGTTCCGCAACGAGACAGACAAGGGATCGCGCTGTATTATTGTGAGGCGTTTGTTGTAAGGAGCCTGTTTCCTCTTAAAATTGGCAGGCGGAGATCTGTAAAAGCAAAAAAAGATGAATATACACATGAAGGGCAGCCGAGAGCGTCAGCTAACAAGAGCTCTGAGGAATCCTCGGTTAGTAGAACGTAACTAGCAGCTATGTCTAGAGAAAATATATCGGTGCTTTTGAAAAAAAAAATACAAAATACTGTAGTGCAGACAATTAAGTCAATTTTCAGGCAACACTTTGGTCAATTATTTATTTTACAAATTGTCTATTGGTATATAAGAGCGTAGAGTCCACTCACGAAAACAAGCGTGAATCACACTAAGTAGATAATGTACCTATCTGCATGCGGAAAAAAATTATTCTTCAGCGTGAGATTACCCTGTACTCCATGTTTGAGTCAGAAAGTATGGTCCGTAGTAATAATTCTGGAATTTTTATTATGTATGATGAAGAAATGACTTTGCGTTGTGTCAACTTCAGAATGTTTTTGTTCATCCAGCTAAATTTTGTACATCAAGATGTTGATGCATGTTTTGTTGTGAGAAAAAAATTTTTGCTTTCTATTACGGAAATGCCTGTTTGCAACCAAAAAATTTATAGATCTTTGTAATTAATTTTTTTATTTACATCAAGATTAGGCGAGTAGCCAAGACCATTTTCTTTATAAGAAAAAAAGTGATCCATAAGCAAGGACTCAAAGCCTGTTAAAAATAATAATATTAATAGAAAACAAGGTATTTTTTTAGAGAGGATGAACAATAGCAAATATAATAGGGCAGTAATGTTATTATTTATTGATTCCAAATTATGGTATTTGACCCAATAAAATCATATCATCTTTTAATGTAATCCAATTAAAACTGTCTTGAAATTGATTAAAATAAAAAAACATTTCATACAAAAAATTGGATAAAAAAACTCTTCTTACGATGTTTTTCATTCATTAACGCATAGTGTTATATTATCAACAAAAATAACTTTGAAAAAATAATCACACAAATATAAAAAGTCTTGCATCTTGCAGAAATGATTATTTTATGGTGTGCCATTAGAATAAACCAAAAATCCTATGGTACCCCATGAAAAATAGTTGTTTGTTACACCATGAAATCACTATTTATAGATATAATTTATTCGATTAAACTAATTTAAGTCGATTCTGTGCGGGAATTGATTGAAAAAAGCATTTTTCGACCGAGTAGATAAAAAAAGAATTGTTGTCCTTAGGCGCTTTGCATTCGTAGGGGTGAAATGTTAGATAATTAAAAAAAAAAAAAATTCTCCCCGACCGGGAATCGAACCCGGGACTCCCGCGTGACAGGCGGAGATAATGACCACTTTACTATCGAGGATGAATGCTCGCATGACGAAAAATACATACAAGAATCTTTGGATAATGCAGAGCGAGCTGATAATGATTGAAGAGAGACTGGACGCAGTCAGATAACTACGCCCTCTCGAAACGAACGCACGTGATTGGTATTTATACATGTTGAATTTCGATGACCTGCTGTATTTCCGGTAAAAATAATAAAAATATGGACAATTGGCATTAAAAACTTTTTATTTATTTGTTATCCTTTTGTCCGGATTTTTTCAGAGGACCTCCGTATACATATCTTTTGAGAAAAAAAATCTCCCAACGAAAAGTGACCACTGTTCGCGCGAAAAAAATCAAGAAAAATATTACCGACACTCACATACAATGAGAGGGCGGATAAAATTATAAAAAATTGCAACGGAGGACTTCTTTACCGGCCTGATCAGTTTGTTTCATTTTTCAAAAATATTTTTACAAGACTTAAGACCTATTTTTTTTCTAATTTTTGGAATTATTTTATAAAAAAATAAAAAAATAAACAATTCGAGTCGTGGAAAAAAACTTATTCAAGGTCAGAAAAATTTTCCGTCGAAAATCTTCCCGATTTTCGACGAAAAAAAATAAACAATTGGAACGGAGGACTTCTTTACCGGCCGATTCAGTTTCTCTTGAGTTTTTTTTTTTTCTTTTTAATCTTTTTAATCTTTTTTCTCTTTAATTTCGAGTCGTGGAAAAAAACTTATTCAAGGTCAGAAAAATTTTCCGTCGAAAATCTTCCCGATTTTCGACGAAAAAATGGGCCGAAATTACCATTCGAGTCGTGGAAAAAAACTTATTCAAGGTCAGAAAAATTTTCCGTCGAAAATCTTCCCGATTTTCGACGAAAAAATGGGCCGAAATTACCGACCCCCTATAGGGCCCTGTAACTAACTTTTTTGTTTATAACTTTAGGGGGGCGGACGATGGCTCTATGGAAAGATAAAAAGTTACCGACATCCCTGAGGCGATGGCTCAACCCTGTCAAAAATGCCCTCAAAAATGCTCTAGCTCCAACCGTTCTCGAGATATTTGCAAATAAACAATTTTTGCAATGTTTATTCGGCTGCTGCTTCGTTGTTTATTGACGGATTTGGCTGAAACTCGAATGGTGTTACCTGGACAGGGTCCCCAATGTTCGTGCCAAGTTTCAAGGTCATCCGATGATTAGGGGCGAAGATACAGAAAAGGGGTTGATAAATTTATAAACAATTGGAACGGAGGACTTCTTTACCGGCCGATTCAGTTTCTCTTGAGTTTTTTTTTTCTTTTTAAGATACAGAAAAGGGGTTGATAAATTTATAAACAATTGGAACGGAGGACTTCTTTACCGGCCGATTCAGTTTCTCTTGAGTTTTTTTTTTCTTTTTAATATATTTACAAGTCTTAATGACTTTATTTTTTTGTAATTTTGAAAATTATTTTATAAATAAATT